>CAUOFW020003503.1:134025-157938 GCA_963454935.2 Ilex paraguariensis
CCCCCCCCCTCCTTCTCCTCCCTCCTTTTATTTCGTGCATGTCTTAATTAGTTGGTATTGACTTTGAATTATCCACTAAACTTCCTAACAACTTCAAACCCAAACTCTAACGTGATTTTGACCACAGCAGCCAAGTTTGATGTTTACTTCTCAAACCCACCACTAAGAGACCATTCAATCATATCCTTGCACCATTGTTTTAGCCAAAAACACAACCCTAAATTCCTCTCGTCCATTCTCTTCCTCTTCAGCCATGGGCAAGTCCCAATTCCTCTCTTCCATTCTCTTCCTCCTCACCCATTTGATCATCTTCTCAATAGATTCTGCAACCTCTCAATGTCCCATAGATTTCACCTACGTCGAAACTTTCCCATGGGACAGTACTCTCTGTCACGAACCCGCTGATCCCGAGTGTTGTCAAACTCTTAGTAGCCTATTTGGTATGGGACTTGCCAAACACCTCAAAGAAAAATCCATGTTCTATCTCCCGGATGCGAATTCATCGTCTTCTTGCCTGTCTGAGTTTCAAAATAAGCTCACCACCATGTCCATTTCTCAGTCCTTTGTCCATCAATGCATGAATGATTCGAATGAGTTGGTCATCAAGCCTTCAAGTTGTGCCGGGATTGTGACATTACAGGATTGGTTCGAAAAGGTCGGTCCATCAAGTTCATTGGATTCAGCTTGCAGAAACTTCACAGGAATAACACAGTGCGGTTTGTGCCTTGATGCTGGCATGAGGGTAACTGCTCAGTTGACGTCTCTTGATCCCAATTCCACTAAATGTTTTTTCTTCACTGTCTTCTATGCTGCTGGTATTGTCAATGTTTTTGGCCCTGAGAATAGAAAAACAGCTGCTTGCATACTAGGCTTGCCCTCAAAAACCACCAACTCATCGAAAAGCTTGACCCGAGAACGCTTACTAAAACTGGTTTTCGGGCTTTTGGGATCTTTCATTGGGGTTTTGGGGACCATTGGATTCGTCATCTTTTACAGGAATTGGAGCAAGAAAAGGAAGCAAGAAACTTTGCACGAAGAGTATGTGAGCGGTGTGAAGGCCCGTGTTTCGCCCAACACTGGTGCAAAATGGTTTCAGATAGCCGAGCTTTTACAAGCAACTAACGGGTTTTCCCAATGGAATATGATAGGCCAGGGCGGTTATGGCGTCGTGTACAAAGGAACACTTTCAGATGGCACTATAGTCGCGGTGAAACAAGTTCTTGATCTGGATTCGAAAGGGGATGAAGAGTTCATCAATGAGGCAGAAATCATTAGCAAAATTAAGCATAGAAACCTTCTTTCACTCAGAGGTTGTTGCGTTACGAGCGATAATTTGAAGGGTAAAGGAAGATATCTTGTCTATGATTTCATGTCAAATGGTAGCCTCTATGATCATCTTTTCAACTATGAAGCAAACCGCCACAGGAAGCCATTGAATTGGCCACAACGCAAGAGTATAATTCTTGATGTCGCGAGAGGTCTCGCCTACTTACATTACGGAATCAAACCTGCAATTTACCACCGCGATATAAAGGCCACCAATATTCTTCTGGACTCGAATATGAAGGCAAGAGTGTCGGATTTTGGACTGGCAAAGCAGAGTACAGAAGGACAGTCTCATCTCACTACAAGGGTGGCCGGGACATATGGTTACCTAGCACCTGAGTATGCTCTCTACGGGCAACTAACAGAGAAGAGCGATGTTTACAGCTTTGGAATTGTGATTCTCGAGATTATGAGTGGGAGGAAAGTGCTTGATACAGTAAGTCCTTCGGCCCTTTTGATCACAGATTGGGCATGGACGCTCATGAAATCGGGAAAAGTAGAAGAAATTTTTCAGGAGTACTTAAGAGAGGAAGGACCAAGGGGAGTTATGGAGAGGTTTGTTCGTGTTGGGATTCTCTGTGCTCATGTGATGGTGGCTCTTAGACCTACCATTGCCGATGCTCTAAAAATGTTGGAAGGCGATATCGACATCCCGAGATTACCAGATAGGCCATTGCCTCTCAGCCATGAGTCATTTATGTCTTCATTACAGAACAGTATATCATCAAGTGAGAGATCAAGAGGCACATCAAGCATACGCAGCCTCTAAATTTGGATATCTACAAAGCTTGAAAAGTTTTTGATATAATGAAGTTTCTAGGAATGCTGGTTGGTCTAAGAATGCAACCTGAACCTTCAGAGGTAGTGGCTATACTTTGTTAAATGTTTATTAATTTTTCAACATTTAGATGTAATATGACACTGTAATTACACACAAAGATAATAGCGGGTTGAATAAATACCTATTGGAAAAATGTTAACTAAAGCATTAGTATTTTTCCTTCTTTTTTTGGTTGTGATGGCCAAAAAGAGTAGAGGAGGATCGATGGCACCTCAGATCTGTGTCCCGACGTAGGGACCCCCGCGGTGAAGAGATCCCGCAGCCAACCCATAGATCAAGGTAGTGCCTCACTGGCCACCGATGAGGGTAAAGAGATTCTCTCTCTTTACTTTCAGAGACTGGAACTTAGATGGTTCTATCTCTGCTTCTCTCAACCTTTATGCAGAGATGGCCACCAAATAATTCAGTTGGGTAAAAGTCTGTAAATCATATTCGAAATTCTCATTCTTCAACATTAACCAGTACATCTCATAGTAACACTTTGATCGTATAAAACACTTACAAAATTTCCACAGTAACAGCCAGTAAACAAAAAAAACCAATCCTGTAAAGGCACAATCTTACATTCAAAACCTTTTCGCTTTAGAATCACTCTTGGAAAGCATCATCCCTGAAAGCTTGTTGATCTCGTACAATAGTCCAGCAGAGAACAAGAAACTGCATTGGGATCCGATGACCTTAAATCAATATTACATAGCATTTCCATTCAGGCCAGTTTATCAAAGCTCAAATAACTGAATTCAGGCTGGTTTATCTTAGCTTACATTGAGCTACAATGTTTAGCAATGCCCCGATTTAATACACAAAGCACCCAGTTCAAATAACTGAATTCAACGTTCCAAAAAAAATAAATAAATAAAATAAAAAATAATAATAATAATAACTGAATTCAGGTCGGTTTATCTTAGCTCAAGCTAGTTTGATCATTACGAGCCACCGACCAAGAATTTCACTTGTATGAATACGTCAACACATTTTATGCTGACACTATCATAGTATAGTTTCATGCAGAACAATGCTAGAATCCATGGATCCACATCCTAGCTACTTGTAGCTTATTTTTCCCTTTTTTCTCCCTTCAAAATAACAATGACCATTGATGTCCACTTAACTTAAAAAGGACTCTCAACATGTCAATTGTTAGGAAAAGATATACCAATTTAGTCCCAATGAATAGCATTTTGCTTTCCAACATATGTTCTGAGATAAGCTTTATAATGGTAAACAAGTAAAAATCATAGCCAAAAGATAAGCATTACCAAGTTGTGATACAAACTCGATGGACGGTGCTAGCAGCAATGAGAGCAACTGTCTCTGCTAATATAACTGCAAAGTCAAAAGATAAAGAAAATAATTCATTCAGTCACGAATAACTAATGTGAACTGGCAAAGCTATTTATTTGTAGACTTTATACTAAAAGGTTTAATTGTTGTACTCCAAATAAAAGTCATTATCATCAGAGTCCGTTAACAGATTTCAATTATGTACCTAGCAAAAGAATGAAAACAAAGGACCCATGAAGCGATGATCAGGCATCGTAAAAAGTGAGAACCAAACTTAAATAAACACTCAGCCACCCCACTTCCATTAATGATCAAAATAGGACTGAAAACGCCAACCTCCTCTCCTTCCCCCTTATGTTTCTTCGAACTAAGCGCATAATCTGGTCTTTCTTTTCTTTCTTTTGGATTGTTAATATGCTCCTGAAACTATGTCAATTTTGGGCCCTTCACATCATGACATAAATCCAGATCACCATTGAACATAAAACCAAAACACTGGTTAGATGTATGGTCTTGAATCGTTTGATAAAAATCCTGAAGATGAAGTGTGTTTGGGGAGGAGGCACACACAACCGCACATGCATGTGCACACAAGCAGGCTCAATGCCGGTGGTACGCCTAAAAGCACACAAATAATGGTGCTGTATAAAATAGCTTGCTTTGTGAGGCTGACATACATATACACCAGCAAGCTACCATGTCTCGCACATTAGACAAAGGAAGACCTCCCTTGAACCTTAAGGCCCTCAACATGTATAAACATGGGTAAAATTCTTAAATTCAACAAAATTTTCAAGGACAGCATTGTATTCTTTTATGAAAAAAAATAAAATCCAAGACACCTACCAGAAAAGATCTTCACCATTTTGGATTATAGACAAGTGGCTACAGTTCTACCATTGGCCAAGGAAGTGGAAGGTTTAGGAGAGCTATAAGTAATGGTCGCCTCGTCTTTTGCAAGGCACTTCACTTCACTGAATTACATCCTTCCATTTCTCAGTCTATCAAGGTTTGTTTATTCTCCCTGCTCAACCTTTGGAATCATATGGCTGAGGTATAAACTATGTCAGAAAATTGTTCATTTGTAACGGGTTAATTCCGTAAAGTCATAATGTAAATCTCAACTAAGTCCATGGTCAGAATACTTCAAGTTCAAGATCCAAAAGCTACAAAAAGGAAGGAGTTTAAGCTTTAAGCTACATCATGAAGACCTCCTTTGATTCTTCAAAGCTTAGGAAAGGTGATTAACCATCAAAAGTGTTATTTTATTATATTTAATAATTGATTAATTGCATATTATTTATGATTAAATGTGTTAAATTTCTTGATTTTCTAGTTTGATACTTTTTCTAGTTGTTTGATTTATTTTACAGATAATTTGATTAATTTAAAATAAGAATGGATAAGGCAAGTGAAGTAAACATTAGAGGAAGAATCACAGTTGATACGGACTAAAGAGTCAAAATTAAGATATGAAGATTTGAAGATAATGTAACAATTTAATCCTTATGAGAGTCCAATTAAGTAGAAAATTCATTTAGAGTTGGATTAAGAAAGTATTCTAGAAGATAAGATTTTGACATATCTTTAGTATTTTGGTGATATTTTTTTATCCCGATATCCGATTGACCTTATTTTTTCAATGTTGGAAAGAAAACTTCAAGAGTTACAAAAGTGTATTTCATAAAAATTTCATGAATCGGCTTCTAACTATGCAAAAATTGGACTCGAAGTTTGGACAGATATGGTACCTGTGCTCCCAAGGTTTGATGCATGGGATTTGACCTAAAAATGCTTCTTTTTGGAAAAAGGTTTATCCCAAGCCAACCCTAAAACTCCTACCTATATCTAGACTTTAGTATAAATAAAAGCACCCACCTGTTGATAGAGCATTCCTTTGACCAATCTTTTCTCTTCTAGTTTATTGTATTGTTTTTATGGCTGACTACAAGCCCAACTAAAGTTATAGGATATACTTTCAATAAAACACGGTATTTGTTCTTGATCCAATATTTTTAATGCATGATTTATTCTTTTAATTCAATTCTTATCTTTTAGTAAAGTTTTTGCTATGTATAATTTGTTGATTCATTGTCACGTAAACTTCACGCACGGTGAATCCTTATAATCTGCATGTAAATTCTTAGATTTATTCGGATAATTTATTAGTTATAACTTTTGATATCTTCATATTATCATCGCTAAATGTTCCGATTGGGATCACTCCTCGACTGATTCTCACTTGAGTTCGAAAACAGATCATTAATAATTGTTGTATGGAATTGAAAGGGTATCTCCGATACTTTAGTATTTCATATTCTTAATCAATTAATCTTTGTTCTTTTGAACAAAACCAATTTCAAACAACTTCAAAACATTTTTTTTTCTTGTGTTATAACTCTTTCTCAAATCCTTGTAGTACGACCTCGAACTTCCGAGTTATATATTACTTCGCGAAGATCTACGCTTGAATTTGCATATTTTAAGTTGTAGCAAAAGGTAATGACCTTATAGACCTTAGAATTTTGGTAATTTTAATTTGGCTCATTAGGTTTTATTTGAAATAGATTTAGTGTAATCTATACATAACTCTGGTTTTTTCATGAAAATAATTTTGAAACATCGAGAAAACATAAATTGAGTCATAGATCGAATCCTTGTTGAGCAACACCCTTTAGTGCTTAATGGGACAAGTTTTTACTTAATTTTCGGGTTAAAAACCAAAAGGAGCCGCCCCTGCTCGCTTGTATTCAGCTAGACTAGTCTCTGAACACTGAAGAAAAAATTGGAAGAGATTTAAAAAGTTGGCACCGGAGACCACTCGAGGAGTCCCTACTCAACTCAACTAGTTTGGATCATTTTCTCATTCTAGTACTGACCACCCTCTAATCGTTTCATCGTTCTATAACAGATCAAGTAGTCCCCCCCTGAATTTCAGTTTTCTAGGGCCCAAGACTACTATAATTCTGGGGCTACAAATAGGGCACGCCTCCCTAACCTAGGATAACTCTCCAAAGCTTATATTATGCCTTACATCAAATAAAGAGCCAAGAATAAACCCTAGATTCCTAAAATCCAAAAGGTTATTCTACTTTGATCCTTCGATTCAAGAAAAAGATAAGATATAGTGGAGAACCACCAATCCCATATCTGAGTGTGTTCATACCAAAAATCTTGGGAACGTGTCCTTGAATATTGCTCGAGACCTAGACAAATTATCACGTTTGATTTTTTCAAGTGAAGCTAGTTCTCAAGACCTCGCGATAGGATAATCCAGAGGGAAAGATTCAAGGAAGAAAGCATTAGATAGCCATGAGTGTATTGGTGTAGATATAAGACTTTACCCTTGTAATTGATTTTGAGAATAGTGGATTAGGATAGGTAAACCAGGATCAGTTTCATAGTTTTTCTCGAGAGCAATTTCCACGTTAAATTGCTCGTGTTGTGGTTTTATGTTTATTATTTTATTTTAGCGAGCGCACACGCACACATCATGTGTTTGATGAATTGATTCATCAAACACAATTTTGTTACATTGTATATCTTCATCAATTTGGTTTGTAAATTGGTAGTTGGCTTGTAGGAGGGGGTAAGGCTGATGGATTTGAGTGAGTTGTGGCTGTTGGATTTGCATATCCTTCACCTACTCATTCACTAAAGGGTTCGTTCATTGCACAAAAGGGGTTCATTAAGCTTCTATTGATTAATTAGTAATTGTGGTATACATGTTTTAAAATTGGTGTAGGTTCATTTGGAAAGTGTCAAAAACCTAGTCACCCCCCCCCGGTGGGTTTAAATCAAGTGAGTATAGCTCCACGTGTATAATCGAGACGAAAGATCCAAGTACACCTCTCCCCAAACTTCAAGATCAAGATTTACGAGTAACTGTAAGACATGAAAGATCCATTTGGATTACGTAACACCACCTCTCATGTTTAAAACTCTCATAGTAAATTTTCCTGATTAAATAACAAGCCAGAAAGGAAAGGTTACACTTACCAGAACCCCATCCAGTCCTGTTGCCAGAGGTTTCTTGATAATTTCCAATCAACTGCAAGAATAACACCCCAAGTCAGCACTAAAGACATACTTGTCTCAACACTCAATGTGAGTCCCACCAATACAACATGTGTAGGTCTCTAGTCCTAGAGTCTGTAGACCTTGTAATGCAGGCATCCAGCAGAATGATATACATAAGATGTCCACTTATGCTTTGGAATGTAAAGACACAAATGATGAAGCAAGTAATATGTTCATGCATTTCAATTACCAAAATGCCTGTCCATCTAAAGTTGTAGCATAACATAATTGCAAAATGAACAACTATAATGTTTACACAGGTCTTAAGCTCCAATGACTACACAATAGGATCTTAAACCTCTGTGGAGAAGGAAAATTAACTAGGAAAGCATGGAAACAAAGAGACACAGGAAATATCCTACCCAAATAACAATATCATGTACAAGGAGGATACCTAGAGCAGGAATTCACTAAAAGAAAACTCTAATGCTGTAAAATACCAAGCTGAGAAGGAACTGAAAGTCTCAGAGAGTTATAAGGTGATTAATCATACTCATTAAATTTCATAATTTAGAATTATCTACTATTTGAGTAAAATTATGCACCGTAAAATTGCTCTAGATTATAGGATGCGTATAGACCTATATAATGGTACACGGAGATATCTGAGCAGCAAACAATCTTACTCGTATAAATATAGAATTTAAACTTAAGATTGGGATGATTAAGGGTTTACAAGAATAGAACAAGAGACTGTGTCAAATTTCANCGAAAGATCCAAGTACACCTCTCCCCAAACTTCAAGATCAAGATTTACGAGTAACTGTAAGACATGAAAGATCCATTTGGATTACGTAACACCACCTCTCATGTTTAAAACTCTCATAGTAAATTTTCCTGATTAAATAACAAGCCAGAAAGGAAAGGTTACACTTACCAGAACCCCATCCAGTCCTGTTGCCAGAGGTTTCTTGATAATTTCCAATCAACTGCAAGAATAACACCCCAAGTCAGCACTAAAGACATACTTGTCTCAACACTCAATGTGAGTCCCACCAATACAACATGTGTAGGTCTCTAGTCCTAGAGTCTGTAGACCTTGTAATGCAGGCATCCAGCAGAATGATATACATAAGATGTCCACTTATGCTTTGGAATGTAAAGACACAAATGATGAAGCAAGTAATATGTTCATGCATTTCAATTACCAAAATGCCTGTCCATCTAAAGTTGTAGCATAACATAATTGCAAAATGAACAACTATAATGTTTACACAGGTCTTAAGCTCCAATGACTACACAATAGGATCTTAAACCTCTGTGGAGAAGGAAAATTAACTAGGAAAGCATGGAAACAAAGAGACACAGGAAATATCCTACCCAAATAACAATATCATGTACAAGGAGGATACCTAGAGCAGGAATTCACTAAAAGAAAACTCTAATGCTGTAAAATACCAAGCTGAGAAGGAACTGAAAGTCTCAGAGAGTTATAAGGTGATTAATCATACTCATTAAATTTCATAATTTAGAATTATCTACTATTTGAGTAAAATTATGCACCGTAAAATTGCTCTAGATTATAGGATGCGTATAGACCTATATAATGGTACACGGAGATATCTGAGCAGCAAACAATCTTACTCGTATAAATATAGAATTTAAACTTAAGATTGGGATGATTAAGGGTTTACAAGAATAGAACAAGAGACTGTGTCAAATTTCAGACCTTATTTTGCTCCATAGCATACAGGAGTTCATCGTGGAGAAACAACAGAAATAATTTCAAGATGGAAAAGCAAGCAAAATATAATAAAGAACCTACATCATAATCCACAAGATATATAATTACTGGCATGGTAAGTTCTCAACATTCATCACAGATACAAGGGACTATAATTGATCCGCAAAATGTTGCCAAAAAAGTACCTAAAGCAACAGCAGCTATTCACCACTAGGAAAAAAAAAAGACAGAAAAGCAGATTGAGACCTTTTATTTGTAAATCAGGTTTAACTTTGTCAATCACAATGCATCTTTGTACATATTAATTAACAAAAGTTATTCGAAGGCAGGAAAATATATAAATGTTGTCCCAGCACATGCTATTCATATTATAACTGTATAGCATTTTTTAAGTGAAAAAAATGACACCTATATCGTGAACGAAATAAGGAATTGAACAAGTAAGAACCTTGCGAAAAGATGTGTATCACCAGTTTTGGCAGTCAAAAGAGGGAAAGAAACTCGTTTTGGCAACATTGGTGTTGAACATTTTAATTAAGAAATAGAAAAAAAAATAGATTCTCTTCTTTAGATAATCATCACTTAATCACATTATAGAAGAAACTTGAACTCATTTAGATGCCGTGTATTAATATAATGATTATACACATGAAGCAATATACATATAAAGGTGAACAAGCAATAGGGGGAACATATTAAACTCACCGTCAGAAGCAAAACAAATAGGAGAGAACTGCTGAACCCTCCCAGTATGGTGAATAACTCTGATGAAGCTAACTTTGCTCTATACATTTCTTGAAGAGACAAAATGACAGTGAATAGAAGAAAGGAAGACAGCATGGAACTCCTCACAGACCCTGCCATGGACTTCGGCTGCTATGGAAAACAAAAATATTAGTTAGGTTCTGTAAATATTAAGAACAACTAGAGCAATCATAGCCATCGCTAGTAATGAATCATTGAACTACGTTGACATGTAAATTAATGAAAGCAACATGGTGCAACCAAGCCTATGCAGTAAAGCAACCAACCTGCAGGGCCCACCACAATTTGGGAACAGAAAATTTCGATACAGACCAACACAATTCATTTATTAATACAATAGCCCAAACAAGCACAAAGCAGGCATGCAATTTATTCTAAAAGAAAAGTGGTGGAGTAAAAGATGGTCTTTGTTGTATCAGATTTGTTCATCACTTGTTCAAAGTTGAGTCAAGTTGATCAAGCAACAGACAAATTAGACAGATGGAGAAACACCAGTAAATGTTAGGAAAACCGGACATGCCTGAAATGCTCCAGTGTGCATGTACCCTTGGTAAAATGAAATCTGATTAATATACCAAAAAAGCACCCTGAGGAACCTTCAGTTCCAGGGAGAGTGGATCATTAGCTTCAAACTTGTTTGAATAACACTACGAATTTTGATTATTTATTTTTTGAGTAGGAATATATGGTACTTATCTACCCACCTTTGGTAATTTCTATAGACATTCTATACCTCCACCCACAGAAAAAAAGCCAATAAACATCAAGCAATAAATGGGTAAGAGCATATGTCATAATCATTCTTTGTCAAAAAACATTAACATGGATTTAACCAAAAGCGCCCATGTAACATAAACCAACACTGATGATGTGATGTTCGTTTCACAAGTAACAGAGTGCAGTCTTATTGAAAGAGAATATATATTTGAAAGAAAGAGCAAGTATGTAGCTTCATTAGTTTTTTTGGGTACATTACATTAGTTAAAGAGATTCCCAGCATAGAACTAAGCAAATAAAAACCAAAGTCTATTTGAGAATCAAACAAGGCACCTCTCTGCTCGAATACAAGGAAGCATTGAACTTTTGGAGAAATACCCAAAGTAATAGCTCCTCTTTTTCCTAAATGCAAGTGCTTCTGAATTTGAAGTCTAAATGCCCATTTAAAAAAAAATCCTAAGATCTTAAGATATATTCTTCACTCGCAATGGAAGACATAAGCTGTGCACCTCATTCCCTGATCTAATTAATGATGCTGGCAAATTGCTAAAATTATTGTTCATCAACAATCAAAGAAGACTAAGAGGATCATCCCTCCACTGGCAGCAAAAACCCCATCTTCAATTATACTGGCATCACCAAAGATAAAGGCTCCCCCCATGCATGCTCCCTTCTTCCAATCAATTAAAATGAGATCTCTAGCATTACAGCTCTAAAACTTGAAGGAGGCCCAAGTCAAAACTTGGAACGACTTTACCGATAGATTCTCTCACTCCTTCTCATTTGCTTCAAACATGAAATTATTATTCATAGTGGACAAACTACGAGGCAGCAATGATGATAAACTTGACCAGAAAACTCGTTTGCCACATAATAGGGAAAAAAAAACGAAGAACCTAAAAAATATTCTCCCAGCAGCACCTGATTGTTTCCTTCAAAATAATAATATCCAAATGATTCTCTTTCCTTGTGATGATGCACATATGAGAGACAATCGCCTCTCTCTTGAAGTCTACTTTTATTTCAAGTCCCTAGAAAAAAAAATTAGACCAAGTTCAATTAATCCCACTTTAAGGCCCCAAATAAAACTTTTATATCTATGTTCAGTCAAGCCTAATTCTGCTTTTAGGGTCCCATGAAAATTTGATACAAAAAGATTCTAGACGACTAGACCTAAGTTCAATATTATTGTTAGGACTCACAGACTAATGTGAGAATCATTTCCTTCATAGCAATACTATTCATGTTTGGCAACCTACCATAGGTAACGAAAGTATATAGCATGCTTTTGAATATACTGTTCCTAATTACTTTGGGCAACTGAAAATTGTTCTACTTTGCTGATTTTTGTATTTTATTGGTCTTCTGATAATTTAGATTTGTTAATAATTGAATTGAGTTTGTTGAGAATTTGTTTATGATGTAAAAGACAAAAATAAAACACCACTTGAGTGTATAATATTGGGTTTGAGATTTGCTAAACCTTTGTCAAGAGGTTTCTTTGAGGAATTCTCTTTCTTCGCTGAAAATGATTCAGGAGACCTCTGTTCCCTTTTTTTGTCCATTTAATAGCTTGAGACAAATACAATAAGGATCAGAACTAAGCAACCCCTTTTTAGTCAACCCTAGTTGAAATGCCAATCACGAAGGCTCTTGGAAAATTAGGAAGGACAGGGTTTCAAATCTCCCTTCCCTTTGCTTTCGATCTGTCAAGTGCCACTTTAGCTTTCTTCTTTTTTAGCTTCAACAATTAGCGGTGTCCAAGTCAATTTACGCGCACCTTGACTAATCTCCTTCCTAGTCTAGTCAAAAGTCGGTCATCCACGCTAGGACTAAAATATGCACAAGATATAATCCCTCATTTTATCCCTCATGACCTAACCCTAAAGGGTTGCCAAAAACTCATGACGAGCTGTTGTTATCACTTGAGCTACCCTTTAATTTTACTCTAACTTTCGCTCAAGCTTATGAATTTATTATTTTTAATGATTGTACTAACATAAAGTCTGAAAGAGTTTTATATTGTCATTATGTTAGACTTATTATATCAGTTATTAGACTTTGTACGAATTACCTATATTATCTATCAAAAACATACATTCATAGTTGTCAAATCGCGACTCGTATCGTCAATCGAAATCCTAAATTTGAGAATCGTGAATCGTAAGATTCAATATAAAATTTAAACAAAAATAAAAAATAATACTACATATCTAAAATAGACAAAATATTGAATATTGAACATTATTGCATTTTAAAAATAATCAATTAACTTAATTATGTTGTCTAATGGAAAGACGCTAGTCGTTTACTTTATTTCCATCTTTTGTTTAACCATTTTCAAATTTGACAATTTGAAAAAAGAAATTCATTAAAGAACCATGACTATTCAAAAACTAAAAAAATGACACTCAATATAGATTAGGTTACACATATGAATGAAAAAAAAACAAATAAGAAAATTGTTTGGGAGAAAATATACAAGCCAACATTTTAAAATAAAAAAATAGAACCTAACAGGCTACCCATGAAAGAATTCAAAGTAAAAACCAATCGATGATGCAAGAGCACTATCTATGACCTTTAACTTTAGACAACGCAAAGCGAATTTTAGATGATGCCAGAGAAAGAGAGAGAACGAGCAAAAAAAACTAAGTTTTTATTAGGGCGTTGGTTCCTCCGTAAACAAAATGACGTCATTTTGCCAAAAATCTAGGTTTTAAAAAAAAATGACTGAATCGTGCGAATGCACGAATCGAATCATACGAATCGTCCAAGTGCAATTCAACTCTAAAAACG
The DNA here is from genome assembly GCA_963454935.2 of Ilex paraguariensis. Classification (NCBI taxonomy): domain Eukaryota; kingdom Viridiplantae; phylum Streptophyta; class Magnoliopsida; order Aquifoliales; family Aquifoliaceae; genus Ilex; species Ilex paraguariensis. The sequence goes on from CAUOFW020003503.1 coordinate 147,522, forward strand.
ATTCTCATATAAGATACAAATTGTATCTATATCGAACCGAATTGTACGAATCGAATCGCGAATCGTAAAATTTTGATACCTATGCATACATTAACAAAATTTTTATATTATTATACTAAAAATAATATGGCCTCAAATAAAAGAACTATCTTTGTCGGGCCGCCCGGATGACAACCTCTTTAGTTCGCCTCGGCCACCCAACTTTCTCTCTCTAATGTATAGATCTGGTGTTTGTATCCGTATTATTAATCTAAAAAGAACTCAACTCAATCAGACACCAAATTCATTTCTTTCCACCATGGCCGGCTCAACAGCAGAGTCAAAAAAATATGGGCTTTTAAGTGCTAAATATTAAAAAGGCCCCAAATTTTAGAGTTCAATAATGAGATGTAGAAGATTAAAACCCATTATAATTTAGCTTAACAAAAAAAAACTACTGAAACTCTCATCATATGATTTCAATTTCAGAAAAACAAAAGGAATTAAGACTCACACAGAGACTGTCATACAGAGAGAGTCAGAGAGGAGAGGAGAGAGAGAGAAAGAAAAAAGAGAACCTGGGATGCTTGTGGCTTCGAAGAGGAGGCGGCGAGAGTCTCTGAGAATCGAAGAGGAGGAGCGCTAGTGATCGATCTACTGAGAGAAGCAGAAAAGGGCGAGAGTCTCTGAGATTCGAAGAGGAGGAGGGGCCAGGGATTTTAGCGTTTTTGTGCATACATTAACACATATTTTTTTTCAAATGTTCAAAAAAAGGTTTAATTATAGTAGACGTCCTATGGAATTTGTCTTATTTTAATTTTAATACTTTAATTACATTATTTTAGTTCCTAAAATATTGAATATGTTTTGATATAATTCCTCAAACAAAAAACATTTGAATTGCTAATATTTTTTTGATTATAAACTTGTCATGATATCTAAATATAATCAAAAAAAAATTAATTAAATAACTCTCGATCAAAATATAGATAGATCATGTTCAAAACTGTATAATTTGGGTAATTTTCACTAAAATTTGGATAAAAATTTGATTAAAAGTTATTCACATTATTTTTTTACTCATATTTAGGTATTATGTGACAAATTTATAATTAAAAATTATTAACAATTTGGACATTGTTTGCTTGAGGGACTACAAAAAAATATATTCAATACTTTAGATACTAAAATGATGTAATTAAAATATTGAGGATCAAAGTGAGACAAACCTTATACTTTGGAGACCTTTAATATAATTAATCCTAAAATATATATATATGTGTAGGTCGAGTATGAACACGAAAATTTTGTAAGTATTCCGCATTCTTACTCGACTGTTTGCGAAATATCAAAAATCCTTCTATTAGCCATCTGATTTTTAGCGAAAGCGGATCAATCGAGTTAGGTCAACAAAATGAACAACCTTACCTGAAAGATTAAATCAACAAAATAAAATTTAAAATTTAGGTTCAAAAGTATAGTCCACCTCACACATACACATTTTAAAGGACATAAAAAGGGTTAACTCTTCGATAAAAAAATATAATAAGCAGCTCTTTCTTTCACAAATAAAAATAAATTAAAAAAAATTTTTATTTCTCTAAAACTTGATTTTGTTCTCATTTAAATATAAAAACACTAACTAATTAAATTGTTCATTCTCATAAATGATGCACAATAAAAAGTAATTAATATCAAAAAAATTTCAATAAAATTGTTATTGGGAAAAATAAAACACAATAAAACAGTAGGTAAACATTGCATNTCAGAGAGGAGAGGAGAGAGAGAGAAAGAAAAAAGAGAACCTGGGATGCTTGTGGCTTCGAAGAGGAGGCGGCGAGAGTCTCTGAGAATCGAAGAGGAGGAGCGCTAGTGATCGATCTACTGAGAGAAGCAGAAAAGGGCGAGAGTCTCTGAGATTCGAAGAGGAGGAGGGGCCAGGGATTTTAGCGTTTTTGTGCATACATTAACACATATTTTTTTTCAAATGTTCAAAAAAAGGTTTAATTATAGTAGACGTCCTATGGAATTTGTCTTATTTTAATTTTAATACTTTAATTACATTATTTTAGTTCCTAAAATATTGAATATGTTTTGATATAATTCCTCAAACAAAAAACATTTGAATTGCTAATATTTTTTTGATTATAAACTTGTCATGATATCTAAATATAATCAAAAAAAAATTAATTAAATAACTCTCGATCAAAATATAGATAGATCATGTTCAAAACTGTATAATTTGGGTAATTTTCACTAAAATTTGGATAAAAATTTGATTAAAAGTTATTCACATTATTTTTTTACTCATATTTAGGTATTATGTGACAAATTTATAATTAAAAATTATTAACAATTTGGACATTGTTTGCTTGAGGGACTACAAAAAAATATATTCAATACTTTAGATACTAAAATGATGTAATTAAAATATTGAGGATCAAAGTGAGACAAACCTTATACTTTGGAGACCTTTAATATAATTAATCCTAAAATATATATATATGTGTAGGTCGAGTATGAACACGAAAATTTTGTAAGTATTCCGCATTCTTACTCGACTGTTTGCGAAATATCAAAAATCCTTCTATTAGCCATCTGATTTTTAGCGAAAGCGGATCAATCGAGTTAGGTCAACAAAATGAACAACCTTACCTGAAAGATTAAATCAACAAAATAAAATTTAAAATTTAGGTTCAAAAGTATAGTCCACCTCACACATACACATTTTAAAGGACATAAAAAGGGTTAACTCTTCGATAAAAAAATATAATAAGCAGCTCTTTCTTTCACAAATAAAAATAAATTAAAAAAAATTTTTATTTCTCTAAAACTTGATTTTGTTCTCATTTAAATATAAAAACACTAACTAATTAAATTGTTCATTCTCATAAATGATGCACAATAAAAAGTAATTAATATCAAAAAAATTTCAATAAAATTGTTATTGGGAAAAATAAAACACAATAAAACAGTAGGTAAACATTGCATACATAAACAAGTTAAGAATCATAAAAAAATAGTAAAACAATTCAATAACAAGGAATTATAAATGTATACCAGTAATCAATCATGTAATAACACAATTTTCATGAATAACTTACAAAATTAATGAAAAGAATATAAAAATAGTAATGAAAACTGATGAGCACAAATCCAACTAGGCCTAGGCCCAATTCATGAGTTGAGCCCAAATCATCAAAAGGTAGGTCATGCTTGGCTCAAAGACTTAGTCTAATTCAAAGTTCAAGAGTCCATGAAGAGCCAACGCACGTGAAAAAGTAATCATCGAGATATCCATTACTCCAAAATAGTGTCTAGTTCCAAGTTCCAATTCTAGCTATCCTCCCCGGTAAATTAGTAGTTTTGTTTTCACGTCGCCGCCGCAGCTAGGATTCTATGCCTATAAATTGTAAACCTCTTACACAAGGGAAAAAAATCACACTTTGAGCATACCCTTGCTTTCTCTCTATCTTTCTCCCCTACTCTTTGTACTCTCACTAAAAGAGTTCTCTGTCCACCATTGCCGCCTTTAGTAGTTAGGTCACCCAAACCCAAACTACCCATTCTTTGTCTTTTTATTATTAATTGCTTCATTTATTGTTTTACATCACACACTCGAATAATTTGATTGTGCATAGTCAACTTTGTGAATCATCAGTTTGGCGCGATTTGTGAAAAACAAAATAAGTTTTCTACCATCTTTTATATGCCCCTACTTTCTCAATGGCTATTACAACTAGGTCAATGAATTAGCAAACTGAGGATAATGATCCAGCATGTTGGGAGGAGGTTCCGCGCTCCACATGCAGAAACTATTGTTGCGGCAAATCCCTTGATAGGGTAGGGGCAGCAACTATTGGAGACAATGTAGCTGCTAGTGAACCAAAACCAACAGATTCTCCAGTTGATACTCGTCGCAAAGGAGAAGCGCCACAGTTAGTTCACCCAGGGTGCCAACGTGCTTCCCAACATGGCGCCTAATGGCAAGGCGCCCCATTTCTATGCGGGGGCATCCCCCAGTGCCAGGGAGTCCCTCCTCAGCGCCCAAGCACCCCAGTTCCCCTTCCTTATGCCCCAACTCCTTCAGCACAAGCTAACGACCCTCCTATGCAGGAGGATAAGGGAGAAAACCAATATGTGGACCACAAAAGCTATTATAACGATCCGACAAAAAGCGTCCCCAACCAATGGGACGAAAAAATAAAGAAGGTATAGAACCATCTCGTCGGTGTCTTTAATGCCATTAAGGCATGGACGCCAGAAATAGTGGACTATCCGGTGAGGTGCACTGACACCATTCATGGCTGATGTGGTCAACTACGCCTACCCTCAAAGTTTAAAATGATCACTATGAAAACTTTTGACAGTTTAAAAGATCCACTCAACTATCTTGACACATACAAATCCCTCATGCATGTCCATAATGTACCAGACAAGATAATGTACAAAGCCTTTCTTATCACCCTCAAGGGATCTACACGCCAGTAGTATATCCGATACATTTTTCATGTAATGTTCCATGTGAACTCAATTGGACCTTGATCCAAATTTCCTGAGTCTACCCATCAACTCGTTATGTGGTAATTGACCAACTCATGCATTCACACTCACATTCATGCCAATGTCCATATATGTATTGCAACAAGTGCATATACAATGTAATGCACATTTATCATTCCCAATTCATCATAATGCTAACTATTACATGTGATCATATGACAATATCCCATAAACATCAAAATATCAATCATATCATGAAGCGTATAATAACATTTTATAACATCACTCAGCATGTTATAAACAATATCAATTCAAATAACACACTTGAACATACTTTAGCATTTTATCAAACACCCATAAGGCATAAACTATAAACATATAACATGTCAATATACATTACACATAACCCACATATTCAAGCCCAAATCAAATAGATATAAGCATAACATGTTCATCAAATTACTCAAACATAACACTAGTTACATGGTGACTATGTAAATATTCTACATAGTCATACTCATACCATATACATAATTTAAATTGAGAATAATCCTGAATAGGAGGAAACCCTCATCTCTTGAACTTAATCAATGAAAAAATCTCCAAGAATGCCTAAGAAAAGTTTCTCCAAACACTGCTCCCAACACCCTTGATTTCTAAAAATTGTAGAAAATAGTCTTTGTTGGTGTTGATAACATAGGCCTCATCGAGTTGAACAACTTTAATTCTTGGTTGATAAAGATCTAATGGTTGGATCTTGAGATTTGGAGGAAAAGAAGAAGAAGAAGTTGAAGAACTTTTGGTTTCTCTATCTCTCTTTAACAAAAATGGCTAGCAAATGGGGGAAAATTAGATTTTTTCCCCTTTAAATACTCTTTCATACTTGGCCTAGAATGTGTCACTTGTCCAATTTGATTGGTTGAAAATCTCCAATGACCAATCACTTTGCGCCATGTGTCATGTTTGGATAATGTCCCGTAAAACATCTAAATCATTTATATTGTGGGTCCCGTGACTAAAACCAAGTTGCTGGAATTTAATTATTCACCACCCGATCACACATTTCATCTCGTTTTACGTAAAAATTTTGATTGTCTCAAAATTTAATAAAAATTGAGTGGCTATCTCAATTTCGTGAGACAAATCCAACAGTGAGGTCTGTTTCATCATTTGAGTTATATAAAAATTTATATTTCTATCTTGTACTTTAAACGACTTAATTATCAAATTACCCCTTTAATCAAGATTTTTATTATCCCAGGTTTTACAGAAATAATCTTAGTCATATCTTTTGTAGTGGTTCTTGTATATAGCATTGTTTTATTACTTAATTGATTTTTCTATTATTATGATGAAGGTATACTCATTGAACGTGTTAAGCTCACCCCCCTAGTTTGTGTTTTCAGGTAGCCATATAAAGAGAAATGTCCACTATTGGATCTAGACGGCAAAGGATAATAAAATGGGAGTCTAGGTTGTGTCCATATAATTTAGTGTATATTTAAGTCATGTAAATAATTAAGATTTTTATGAAACAGAATTTATTATCTTAAATGGATGGTTGATATAGATGATTTGTTGATATGTATGGATTTGTTTCTATCTTGATGCACCTAGTTAGTGCTTGTACATTAAAGTTTTTATAATCATGTACAGGATAACAAAATTTATATCAATGAGTAAGGTCCACTCTACTGGAATAGCCATAAAAGTACTATTGTCAGGTTAAGGCGTGACAGGGGTGCCCCTTGGGGCCAAATCTATAGAACAAACTTGGGATAAGGAAACTCTTAATTATGTTGAGAAGTCTATAAGTTTGGGTAATAAGATGATTCCATTATTTAATGTATTGTGGAAGAGTTACTTAGTCGAGGAAGTCACTCGAAAAATAAATGAAAGGATGGAAGTTGAATATCGTCATTTGTTCTCATATGGTAAGTAAATTTCGAGAACAAAATTTTTAAGAAGAGGTGAGAATGTAATAATCCTTACAAAGAAATAATTAATTTATTAATTTGGTGTATCGGTTACCAAGAGTAATTATAAAATAATAATAATAACTAAATGGGATAAAAGTGTAATTAAGACAAGTCTTCTTGCTGCCCTAGATATCCATTTATCTACATATACTAAATACTAGCAATGCACGACGTGTATTACACGTAAATAAATTTAAATAATATTATTTTTATAAAAAAATATGATTAAATTGAATAATAAATTAGGTGTTGGGTAATTAATTCGTATTTAATTATTAATTTATTCTATAAATTTTTAAGTACCTAATCTATCATTTATTTAGGACAATATAGAACTTTATTTCTTCATATAGATATAGATAATTTTATATAACTGTACTACTAATAAATGAGTTCCAAAGAATTTAGAAGTCTTTACACAAGAGTTCAAAACAAATCAAAAATCAAATATGTGACAAAAAATGGGATGAAAGTATATAGGTACGTATAATTGACTTTATTTTACCAATTAAGGATAAAATAGGAAATTAAAATTTTTCGCAGATACTGACATTTATAAGTAGTATAGATTCTATACCTTGAGAGAATAAAATGTCTAGAGAGAGAGAGAGAGAATTCATACAAGGAAGGACAAAAAGAAAGAAAAAGATGAGTTTGGACCATTAAAGGTAGAAATTCCTTACTTTTCTTGTGGGTTTTATATTTTTCTTCTATCACATGGTGCTAGGTTTATCATAATGTAATATATATTGAATACTTACATATATATGTTCATGATGAAAAATATTGATAAATAAATAGATAAATGGGTTTCATTATAGCTTATTAATTCTTGAAGTTATTAGGTTAAATTTAAGTTTGTTATTGTTGGGATTTCATGGAGTTTGAGGAAGGAATGCAGTTTAGGAAGAAGATGATGAAAATTCATAAATTACAGAGACACCCCAATAGCTATAAGAGATCTCATTGTGAACCCGTATATTTTTATAAATTAATTTTAATCACATTTTTACTTGGTAAGTTGGAAGAATAGAATTCTAGAAACTTTATGATAGTCCCAAAAACAGAAAATTTGCTTTTTAAGGAAATTATTTGTAACCTCAAAAGTTTCAAAAATTATGATTTAACCCTAAAACTTTAGAAATTTTTTCTAACCTGCCTAGATTACTTTCACCCTATTGCCTCATATTAAAAATGTTATTACTATGTAAATAAAATATAATGCATAGGATTAATAATACTTGTGGTCCTTCAAATATATATTTTTTTAATCAATTTGGTCCATAAAGTATCAATTTTATCAATTTTGTCTCTAAAGTGTTCAATTTGTGTCATTTTGATCTCTAATCAGACAGTTTAAGTTTTTTTGACAAAAATGATTGTGTGTTACTTTTTCAGACAATATCACATGTCCAAGACGTGATCATTTCGTCAAAAAATTTAATGGTCTGTCTATATAGCGACCATATTGACACGTATTGAATACTTTAGGAACCAAATTGTCAGAAAAATACATACTTTTATGGACCAAAAATGAATTAACCATAAAAATACTATCAATACACCTCGTGTGTTGCACGTGAACAAGTTTAAATAGTAAAAATTAAAAATGCTAAAATCTAATTGATACAAGAGTAAAATAAAAGTTGAACATTCATTTTATTGTTAATAGAGGAATAAAACAAGTTGGTATTGATCGAAATCTAATAAGGCATCCCCATTCCTCAATGTAGTGATGTACTTTAAGAATTGTGTAGACGAAATATTTGATTTGCATTACAAAATATTGGCATGTTGAATGAGATTTGTGTATACCATATAGATTCATATGAAGTCCAAAGGGAGGGTTCCTCACACATTTCAATGGAGCTTTTTCCTAGTTAGGATATTTTTGTTGTGTTATTTTTTCCTTGGGTCATTTGTATTTATAGACAACAAAGAAGTACATTAGAATACATCTTGGAACACAAAAGGGATCAATGTACAATCTACACTGATAATTATAGAAATCTTTTCAACCCCTCCACTCTACTCTCTCCACATCAAATTTTCTTTAATCGGTATACAAAGTGTCCCTTGAATAGAGAGGCCATCAAATATGGGATGTATAGGTACCAAGGAGTTGCCAAATTTCTGTTGCTCTTGATGGCCTAAAGTTGAGTAGTAGGACACTTGTTGCATACTGCCCAATATCCTTTTGGACCATTTTCAATTATCGTCTTGCTACAGTTCAAACCTTCTTTCCTTTGTCAAACAATTTCACAAAAAGTAAAATACATATAACAAGATACATCCCCATAGGTGAGATAGAATTTGAACTTACTATTTAATTATTTTTTAGTGGCAATTTTCTCCTTGACTGTCAATTTGGATGTTTCCTGCTCCAAAATTTATATATATATATACATACTATTTTGATTACTCAATCATAGAACCTATGAACTCTTGAGCTGCCACAATTTGCTTAAATACCAAATGGTATTACATTATAACTTTTTTTTTCTACCATTGTCATTGTTGTTGCATAAATTGAGAAGTAAAGTACAAAATAATAAAACTTGATACGAAACAATCCAGCTTAAGGCGCGGGTATCTTGCTCTCTTTAAGGAGATTCAAGCCTTTTGCGGATGACAAAACCCAAAATTCGATGTAGCAGACCTTCTTATATGACTTCTCCCCTCTAGGATACAACAACCCGACAATTTCATCGTATGACACTAACCAACTTTGCAAAAGTGGTTTAGTCCAAAGCTCCACCATAAAAACACTCTTCTTTTCCCTGAACTCTCAAGTGTGTGTAGTATGCAATGAAGTGTTATAATGTGTTGTATCATGTCACATAAGTGTTCAAATGCTCAACTTATAAGTCTTATTTATAGGCTCTTAGAACCTTCTAAAGTTCATGTATACAACTCATTCTTGCATACATAATATACGTGTATCTAACTTATACATATCTAATAAATAGGGTTCATGTATATAACTCATTCATGTATACATAATATACATGTATCTAATTAATATGATTCATTTATTAGATAATATTCATGTACATGTAGTTATATATGTATGTAATAATATGATACATGTATATATACAATACATTGTGTATAAAGACTCATGTATGTATATTACACACTAGTACAATGAATTATATATAATATTAAAATGTACCAATAGCCATTTCCAAGCTATCATTACAAAGCAAGCCTAAAATAATCCTTCCAAGAATATTCTATTTTAAGTATTTTATTAAATTGATTAACCTTTTTGGGAAACTAGGCCCCTGATATACCAAACTCTACATTAAGCCGAAGCATAAAAAATTTGGAGATGATAAGTTTTTCAAAGCATTGTTATAAAATCCTACCAATATACAAGAAAGTAATAGATAAATATATAGGGGCAAAAAATCTTGGAAGAAGACAACTAAAGCTAAACTCTTATCCAAATATGTAATAATATTTCTTCTTAGTCTAGAGTCAATAACTAACAAATTAATGACAAAGAAGAATCCACTCTATCTGTCTGTTGCTCTATCCACGAATAGCGTTCGTCGCTTCTTCATTCCTAACTGGCGAGCTTCGTTCTATTCTAATCACTTCGATTCTCGTGCATGAGTGCCTTCCTTCAAATGGATATATTCCCTCTCCTAATATGGATAGTACTTCTATAAGCGAATCCTTAGTATCTCCTCCTTTTGGTAACAAGAATTAATTCAACCTCTGTCGGTCTTCTTGAAAGGCTCATCCCTTATTTCTTCAATTGACTTTCATTCAATCAAATAGGAATACTACTTTTTTCTAGTAATTCTCGCTTCGAGGAGACAATTGTAATCAAACTAATATTAAAATTTTATCCATTAATTGGTTACTCGATTCCTATGTAAATGAAGTGGGGTGGACAATTCAGTTTATGGAATAATGACCACTAAGTGCAAAAAAAAAAAAAAAAT
>CAUOFW020003503.1:159166-244826 GCA_963454935.2 Ilex paraguariensis
AAAAAAAAAAAAAAATTCTAATGTTTATACAATGCTCGACAAAGATTTGCAACTGCATCAAAGAAACAAACATGTGTTATTATGAAGCATCAATTAATTTATTTATTTTTAAATCCAAAGCCACAACTGAAAATAGTGATGAACAAAAACACTGACTTTATTCCCTCAAAAGACGATATATCTAGAGAGACAATTAAATACCCCAAATAAAATGAAAAAAAAATAACACCGGTATATAGAGATGCACTGTGGGGGTGGAGAGAAGGAGACAATTTTTTTATGAAATCTAGTTGTGATTTGTCTCATAGAAGTAACTTTTCATGGTGTAATAAAATAAATGAGAAATTAGAAGTGGGAAGTAGGAAAAGGAAAAGGTATTGCATCTTAAGTCTGAGGACATTTACATGTAATAAATGTGAGGTGAAAGTGGGAGAAGGAAAAACCACCAAATCCAACCGTTTGAAGTGTAATGGATTGTCTTTTTGATTTTAGGTTCAAGATATTATTGTCTATCCATTTTTTTATAGGCCTAATTTACCGGGTACTATTGTCTATTCATTTTTTGATAAGCCTAATTTACAAGATACCATTGTCTATCCCTTTTTTGATAAGCCTAATTTATTAGTAATAAAAAGAAGTAGATTGTAAATCAAAAGAGATGTTAGAGGGGTATTTGGATAATTTAATATAGTAAGACATGGTGGACATTATAATTTTTAACAAGGACAAACTGGAGAATACAAAATTTTTTCATTCTAAGATACTTTTATTAGTAGTATAGATATAGATAGATTAAATATAGAATCATGAAATTATAAAGTTAGGAATAGAGATTGATTGTTATATGTTATTTTGGATTTGGTGGTGATTACATTAAGATTTGAAACGAGAGTTTTGAATTAGATTTCGGAATTACGATGAGTAATTTACTACTTTTTTTGAGATAATTTTTTATATTAAACTTGTGAGTGTGTCTGTGTGGATATTTCATATATATGCTATATACGTCGATGTTTGGGGCTAAAACTAAATGTTTTACAGTTAATAGTTTCAATTGTGATTTGTTACACATGTTAACTTAAAAAATTTGTGGAATTATTTTATATCATTGTTTAAATGTGCTTAAGTGATAAAAAAAGGAGAATTTTGTGTATATTGGGACTAAAATAAAAGTTTTAATGTGTGTTAAAACCATATTACTGGGTTATCAGGTCTAAATGATAACAAGATTAAAAGGATATCAATGTGATCAATATAGGGATATGCACATAGAGCCAATTATCAGGCTAGTGAAGACAAGCGACAAGGCTAGTTACTAGGTTAGTGATAACAAACATGAGATAAGACCTAACTATCAGACTAAAGATAACAAATGTATTTGAAATTGACTGTGTGTGGGTGTTTGAGTTATGAATGTATTTTCATTTATAAAGATGTTTGTGAACATGAGATCATTTTGTTTAATGATTATGTGTGACGAACTAGGATAAAATTTGTTACTTATGTATGTATCAAAGTTTATTTCTTATATACAAACTGTGAGACTTAATTTCATATCTCATTAGAGGTGGTTGCTATTCATGTGTCGTCATACTCGCACAAATAATTAAAAATTTTCAGGTGAGGTGTAAGTTCATAAACAAACAAAGGCTTAGAAGACTTGAAGATTTATTCTATTATCAAGGAATGAAATGTCCTGTCGAAACATCTGAAATGCCAGAAACGTTTTTGAAATTTCAACACATCGATACGAAACACGTGATGAATTCCAAAATTCCAATGTTTCGGTCAAAACGACACTGTGTCAGACCATTTCGGTCGAAACAGTAACGTTTCGACGAAACAGTGTATAGATTCGGTTCACTCCAGGCCAAAAGAAAAAAAAAAGAGGGTCAAAAAGAAAATTCCACAAGTCATAATTCACAGGTCCTCCAAGCCAAAAAAAAAAGGGAAAAAACAGATATCTCAAAAATCACATGTCCAGGTCTTCCGAGCAAAAAAAAAAACAGAGAGAAGAAAGAGAAAGGCACCAGACGAAATCGAAGAGACAGAGAGAAAGAAAGACATATAGACTATAGACCAGAAATTGAGGAGAAGACTTCAGTAACTTACCTCCTTGAGTCCAGATTTGAACAGATCTAACTATTTTTCATGCAGATCTAGGGCTTGGGAGTTGAGAGTCCTATCTTCATCGCTGCGAGTTGTGACCACGAGCTTCCACCGATATGTTCTTCTTCTTCTTCTTCTCTCTCTCTCTCTTTCTCTCCGGCACCGACATTGCCCATCGAAATCGCCTCCGCCTCTGCTTCTGCCTCTCGCCTCTTTTTTTATGAGTCGTTCATGGGTCAACAGTGCAGGTCTTCTGCCTTTTATATATATATATATATATATATATATATATATATATATATATTTATAAGTATGAACAATTACATTTAATATCCCACTCAATTATATTTAATACCCACTGCAATACATTTAATACTCCATTACAATTACGTTTAATAGTTAATACCTCACTACAATTACTAATACTCCACTGTAATTACATTTAATAGTTAATACCCCATTGCAATTATATTTACTACCCCACTGCAATTACATTTAATAGTTAATACCCACTACAATTATATTTAATGCCCCACTATAATTATATTTAATAGTTAATACCCATTATAATTACATTTAATATCCACTGTAATTATATTTACTACCCCACTGTAATTACATTTAATAGTTAACGCCCTCTGCAATTACATTTAATACCTATTGCATTATTATATTTTAATTTAAAGGTGCTATACATGTCATATTTCATTTGTAGAATGAATATAATGTGTTTGATAATATAATGGTATTTATTGTAGATATGACATCAAAGGGGAAGAATGTGGTTACTAAATCATCACAGAAAAAGTAAAAAAAACGTGATGTTGGATGGAATTACGGTGAACAAATTAGGGATAATCGGCAACATGTGATGTGTAATTTTTGCCATAAAAATGATGGATGAGAGTGTGTCACGGTTAAAGTAACACTTGACAAACAGTTATAATAATGTGAAACAATGTGATAAGTGTCCTATTGAAATTGCAAGAGCTATGAAGAATTACTTGAATCGCAATAAGACTGAAAGTGCAGAAGTGACTGATAAATGGAGAAAAATGAGACATAATTTAATTTGTGGATCGAGACGGAGGAGTGATATCGAAATTTATTCTTCCGATAAGAATTCAGATGATGATATGGATATAGAATATAGAGTTGATATTGAGTATGCAAAACAACAATCTATTTGTGATATACTTATGACCGAGCTTGACTTTAGAGGAGGAAGTTCTAGACCATCTATCCAAAAAGATAGTACATCTAGGGGTTTGATACGCTCACATAGTGTGAAGGAATCTTGGGATAAATTCTCAAGAAAATCACAAAAATTGATGGCAAAGAAAAAAAAATCTCATGATAGAAGATATTAATCCTTCAATGTATTGGAATAGGAAAGTAAAGCAAGTCAAGCTAACTCATGTGTGGAATCCCAAAAAGTGGGCAAAGACGACAAAACATGCTATTGTAAAGTATTTCATTTATGAGAATTTTCCATCAAGCAATGCTCAAGGTCATTTTTACTAATTGATGATTGATGAAATTGTTTTAGCTGGAGTTGGTATGAAAGGGCCAACCTCATGAGATTGGTAGACCATTACTAAATAATGAGATAGATGAGCTTAAAGAGTACATCGACCAGTTCAAAAAGAAGTGGAGATTTATGGAGTGACAATTATGTGTGATGGATGGACATCCATTACACGATTATCTATCATTAATTTATTGATATATTGTGATGAAAAAGTTATCTTCCACAAGTCAATTGATAGTTCTGGTCATGACAAGGATGTTAACAATATTTTGGGGTTGATGGATGCTGTTGTTGAGAAAATTGGAGAGAAATATGTGGTTCAGATTATTACAGACAACAACAGTGCATACAAAATAACTGGTGAAATGTTGATCGAAAGAAGACCACACTTATATTGGACTCATTATGCTGCCCACTCTCTAAATTTGATTTTGCATGATTTTTTCAAAATTGAAACGGTTTAAAATGTGCTAGAGCAAGCTAAAAGAGTGACCAATTTTATCTACAATCATAATAGAGTCTTGGATATAATAAAGAAAATTTGTTCGGGGGAATTGATTCGACCAGGACAAACAAGATTTGCCACTAATTATATTACGCTACAAAGTATTTTGGAACAGAGAAATGACTTACAAAAGATGTTTACTTCAGAAGATTGGTCTAGGACTGCAACAACAAAAGATCTAGTTGAAAAGCGAGTTCAAGGAACAATTATAAATCCTAAGTTTTGGGAGAACAACAAAAATGTGTTGAATATGCATACACATATTGCAAGGGTTCTAAGAATGGTGGATGAGGAAAGAAAAGCAACAATGTCATATGTATTTGAAGCAATGAAACGAGCAAGATAAGCTGTCAAAGACGCGGCTCCTAAATTTTACAAAAAAAATCTTGACATCATGGATATTCGATGGAAAAAATAAAGCATTCAACATATTCATAGGTGAATTTATTATTTACCAATTTATGTTTTTATTATTGATAAGTATTATCATTTTGGATGTTATCATTTATAAGTGTTATTATTATTTATATTGTGCAGCTTATTACTTTAACCCCACATACCATTATGAATAAGATGTTGGTGTGTTAGAAAGTTTGTTGGGTTCGCTTTGGATCGTTGTGTCTAGATTAAAGACAAATTCAAACAAAGCTGTTAAAGCACTTGCAGAGGTAATACTTTAGTATTTCAATCTCAGTTTACAAATTTGCTAAATTAATATATAACATCAACATATCCATGATATTTGGGAAAAAATATTTTAGGAGGGCATATATTGTTTTGCTGACCAAGCTGCAATTAAAGGAAGAACAAAAAGTGATCCAGGTAATTAAATAGATTATTTACACACTTATATTTTGTTCTTATGATTTTCTATTTATATTTGTTTTTAAGGTTTTAATATATTTCTTATTATTATGCAACTGAATGGTGGTTTATGTATGACACTGATGCTCCAAATTTTAGAAAGATTGTTATGCGAATATTGTCGCAAACAAGCTCATCTAGTGGTTGTGAGAAAAATTGGAGCACATTTGCTCTCAATCATACTAAAGTGCAGAATTGACCGAATTATCAAAAGTTAGGAAGGTTGGTGTTTGCACAATATAACATGAGGTTGAAGTTAAAACACCTTATGAAGGACAAAAAAAAGTATAAATTCAGATCTATAAACTTAACCACTATTTTTGAGGAAGATGAAGGTATTTCGGAGTCAGAGGTGGCTCAAGATAATTTGGGGTTTAAAGCGATACTTCTAAATGAGGTTTTCTATGTTTGGTGTTAATATTTTTTATTTAAAATTAATTTTTCTTACTTTTTGAGTTGTAAAAGTATTAATTAAGGTTTTATATTCAAGTTTTGCTATCATATCCTTTTCAATTGATAGTATCGTTAATCCAGTTAATTTTTTTTGTGACATAGTCGATTTTAAGTAAGATTTTATCAATTTTAATTTTAAAAAGTTTCTTTCTACAGAAGCAACTGTTACAAGAATTGTTAATAATATTCTATAAGCAATGCATGCAATTGGAAAAGAATCTAACTTTTTTATATAATTTAGTATCTCAATTGGAATATTTTCTTTCGTTTGTAAAATTTCTTTTAAAGCATTTAGTTCTAAAAATAAATCTAAGTCAACAATATCAGAAAAAATTTCGTGTTTTAAGAAACATTCGAGATCCAAACAATATTGTTTTAAACTATCATTGGTCACTGATTTTAATTTTTCTAAGTTAAATAAAAAACCAAAAATATTTTTGTACTTTTGTAATTGTTCAAATCTATGAAGAAATAGCTTGATCAATTATGTATGTAAAATTGATCAATTCTAAAAGATTCTTCAATAGATTGTGTTACCTTATTATCAACATTTTCATCAAATTATTTTTTTCTATGAACTCTATGTTTTTCATGAAATATAGGTTTTATACCCATTTCACATGCAATCTCTTTAGATGAAATCATAGCATTTGTAAATCCACTTTTCCCTATATTTTTCAAAAAAAAAAATGAAACCTTTTAATTGATTTATAGCAATATCAATATGCATGTCTTTTGATCGTAAATATTTACTAACTAAGTTGACAGAAAATAAAATATCATACCAAATAGTCATGCCCAATAAGAATTCAAAATTTTAAATCTCATATATTGCTAAACAATTAGCTTCACTATTTGTTTTAGGATCTTAACTAGTTTTCGCTAATTGCAATAATACATCTTTTATTCTTGGAGCTTGAAATCTTATTGCTTTAACACTTTCAACACGACTTTCTCAACGTGTTTGTGATAATGATTTAAGAATTAAACCTTAAATATTATCTTGTAAAATTTTCCATTGTTTTGTGGAAGAGAAAAATAATGAATATATACGTTGTACTATTCCAAAAAATGATATAACCTTGGGACAAGAGTTAGTCATATCACAAAGTACTAGACTTAAATTATGACAACCACATGACGTGTAAAATGCTTTAGGATTTATATTGAGTAGCCTTTTTTGTACACCTTGATGTTTTTCTTTCATATTAGACTCATTATCATATCCTTGTCCTTGTACATCATTAATATCTATACTTATTACATCTATAAGTTTATCAAATAAACTTTTTCCACTTGTATCATCTACTTTAATAAACTCTAAAAAATATTCTTCTATTTTATTGGACTTATTGTAATATTTACGCATCGTAATATGAGAGACATTTATTCTTGATGACTTGCATCAGGAGTACAATCAAGTATGATTGAATAATATTTTACTTCTTTAACTTTTTTAATAATATTGCTTCTTACTTCATTTCCTAACAAACTTATCAATTCATTTTGTATGTTATGTCTAAGATAATGGTTATGAATTCTATCTTGTTGAATACGACGAACGTGTTTTTATATTATCGGATCAAATTCCCCAATCATTTCAATTAAACTTAAAAAATTGTCATTATTTCTTGATATATCTTTTCATTTTTTTTCTGAAAAGCTAAATTAGTTTTACCAAAATTCTTTACAACGACAATAATTCTTACTAGTACATTTTGCCAATATTCTTTCTCTCTATTAATTTGTTCTTGGATACTTTTATCAATTATTTTATTTAGTTGCAATCTTGTTTCTAATTCAATCTAAGTATTCATATTAGTTATATGCTCATTAGTTATTTCATGATTTTTAAGCTTAACACCAATATTTCTCCAATATTTTGTTCCTTCATTAGCTAGTTTACTTGTAGAATAATTCATATTGAATAACTTAAACAAAAACAAAATATTTTATCCAAATCTTTTGAATATACTTGCCATCTTCTATCAAGTGTTTCCCCATTTGTTAATTTGTGAATATAATGTGTAGTGGAAAAATGTCTAGAGTGTTCATCCCAAGAAAAATCTAAATTATTATATCTAATTGGACCATTTTCTACTAATAAATCTCTTAATTTCGTATCAATATTTTTTCATTAACTTTGATCATAAATATTTATATGAATATAATCACTTGTTTCATTAAGATTTTGATTGTCTTCTATTTCATTATCTTTTATTTCACTATTTTCTTTTTCAATATTTTCTATTTCATTATCCTCTATTTCATTATCTTTTATTTCAATATTTTCTACTTCAATATTTTTTATTTCATTATTTTTTATTTCAATATTTTCTATTTCAATATTTTTTATTTTATTTTCTTTTATTTCATTATCAATTTGTTCATTTTCAAAATTTTCATCTAAATTTTTTGTTACATTATTTTTGTTACTAGTGACAAATTTATCAAACGATCCTTTTTGAGATTCTATTAGTTGATCTATTTTTTTTTTTAATTTTTTGTATCCATTTGGTTGCCTTCTAAGTGCCATATTATTAATATATTATAACTATATAACAACCAAACAAAATGTTTGGATTGAATTATGGGCTTAAATTGGTTGATTGAGCTTATATTTTTATAAAGCTTTTTTTACATGGGTTATTTACAGTGTTTAAAAATTAGGGCCTTCCTTTGAAATGGGGCCTAAAGCCCAGACTTTTTTAAACCTTCTGTTGGGCCGGCCCTGTTCGGAGTGGTTAGATGATCCTGGTGATGTACTTTTAGATGAACTTAATGATGATGGGCAACTAAAAAAACCAAATACTTTCCTAGCAACGTGGGCAAATCGTTTTTTCGATGACGATGAAGAAGTAGGCCTAAGTCAAGGTATTGTGCCAGCACAAAAATCAAGATCCAAAATAAGTAGAGAATGATCAAATAAAGTAATGCATGATGAAGAGTTTAACAGACTAATGACAGGTCCACCAAGATGTAAACAACTTATCACTGTCACTAGTAGTACTGAGAATGATCATAATAGTGATAGTAGCAATGATAATGATGGTAAAGATGATGATGAAGATAGTGGTGGTGCTGATAGTGGAGATGGTGATAGCAGAGGTGGTGATAGCCTTAGACATGGAGGAGATAGAGGTGGTGGTGATAGAGGTACGGGGAGCCACAGTCCACATGTAATTATATTTACTGTAGAGGAAGGATTTACATATGCTACACAAGATGAAGATCATGGCTCTCGACGAATGCTTCAATATGAACGATGCTCAAAATCAAGTCGAGATCATTAATGTGAGCATACTCAAAATCTGATCACTCCACATGGTATGGGTGCTATTAGGCATGGAGCTGATATGATTAATGATGATTTTTCTACTATGAGTATAAATGGAAGTAGAAGTGAACACCATAATTATGGTTCGTCGTCTTCATATGATTATGGTTCTGGACATGACATTCCCTCATATGATTATGGATCGGGGTATGCCACACGAGGATACGAATATGAATTATCAACATATGGTTATAGATCTATGTATGACTCCCAAACATCCTCCTCATATAGACAAGATGAAGGTTGGCCAGGGACTGATGCATTCGTTTCCCAACAGATTGAATGTAGTATTGCAGACTATCAGAAGTTTGTGAGAGAGTATAATTTATATTATCGTAATAATATGAGTTGGAATAACTATTGTCATCATATTTATGTCACATATGGAGTTTCTCTAAGAAACTACTCAGAACCTATACTGATGTATGAGTCTGCTCGACACTCCATAAGGGGATGGATGTAACTCTGTAAGTATGTATTCATTAGCATTTCATGTGTATTATGAGACCCTAACATTATGCAAAAATGTGTTTATTTGATAAAAATTAAGTGTTTGAAACTAATTTAAGTGATTTTCGCCTCATGTTAAGCTTTTTTTCCCCTCTAATTTAAATTTATTCTTGTATAAATAGATGTTAATCCAATAAATATGTTGAATTAATCAATTATTTAACTTATCTTTATAAATAAATGGATGCATTTATTTTTTCACGTGTTTTCATATTTTTTCTGCATTTTCATCACGTTTTCATCGTGTTTCCGAAACGTTTCTATTTTTGAGTTTCGAAACGATATTTTGATCATTGTCTATTATAATCTTTATGAATAAATGTCGTTTATAATTTTGAGACAATAATTTAATTATTTTGTGAACAATGTTGTTCATTTTTCGAGTTATAAATCTTATGATTTTACTTGGGTTTAATAATGATGTTGGAGGTAATGTTTAGTTTATTCCTTTGATATTCATTAGATATGTGGATTGAATTATTTTATTATTTGTCTTCTACTGTGCATTGTATTTATTATACATAGGGTTGGTTGGTTAAGAACTTGATAACCGGTTTGTCACCCATCCTATGTGATCGGGGGCAGAGGTGTAACAAATCCACCAAATGTTTTAAAAAAATTTATTTACTAGCATAACATCTGCAACATCTAAATCCTTCATGTCAAACTTACTAGAGAATATCTTATTGGTAGCTTTAATGATATCTACCTCGAATAAGCATATAATCCACATATAGGCAAACAATGACATATCTATTATTTGTGTTTTCGATATAGACACATTTATTGCATTCATTAATTATGAATCTATTTGACATAATAATTTTGTCAAATTTTTCATGTCATTGGTTTGGTGCTTGCTAATCCATAAAATAATTTAACAAACATGCACACTCTTTTTTTTTTGTCCTAGAGTAATCATCTATTTGAGTTGCTCCATATAATTTTTTTCACTTAAGTTGCCATTTAAAAAAATTATTTTCAAATCTCTATTTGGTGTATCTCAAGATTATGTAACTCTGCAATAGCCATTAGCATACAAATATATGTCATTTTTATAATCAAAGAAAAGTGACCATGTGTCATTTTTTTAGATGATATATTGTGTCAAAAATTTAACAGTTCGTCTATGTGAGGACCAAAATGACACGAATTAAATATTTTAGGGGCCAAATTGATAAAATTGATACATTGATGACTAAATTGACAAAAAATGCATATTTTATGGCCCAAAAGTATATTAACCCATTAAATTAACTAACAATAGTGGCTGAACACCTGAAAAAACCATTATACCCTCAAACCTTGTACATTATTTCCCATACATTTTCTTGAAATACCAATTTTGTCCCTAAAAAAAAATGGAAATGCCAAAACTAAAAAAATAAGAAACCCTTTGCCTTATTGTCATCATAAGGAGGGAGATTTCTACTGGAAGAAGGAAGGGAGATGATGGAAGGGTGTGAGGGTAAGAGAGGAGTATGAATAATTGGTACACGTGAAAAATAGGTTTAAGGGTAATTATCTTTTTTTCGACAAAATTAGAGATCACGTGAATTTGTCATGTCTAACTTTTGTTAATTTTTATTGTATAAATTAGAGTTAAATTATAAAATTCAAACTTAAAAGGGCTATTTTTTAAATTAAAACCTGAAGCAATGAATTACAAACTATCCAAAGTTGAAGAGGCATTTTGTAATTAACCTTAAAATGTATTTTATATTTTACTATTATTTAACGATTTAAAAATTATAATTTTTAATAATTATCTGTAGTAGTAAGAAAAATAAGAATTTTTATTTTGAAAAAGATGTAATATGGTTTTACTTATCATGATATATCCATAAAATGAGCATAACCAATTAAAAGAATCAGGAATTTTTTTTTTTTTTTTGCTCTTTGTTTTTAAAATTATAATGTATCTAACTCATTTTTTTTTATACTCTTTTGATAGATCCCATGTCTTCAAAATCAGATAGACTTTTGTTGATATTTTATATTGTATGTGAATTCAAAAAAAGAGGGTATAGATTAAAATTAAAAGTCGTATATCTTATTTTATATTTAGAAGTATTTACATAATATCCACATATTTTATTAATTACCCAAAACGTACATGTTTAATGCATATTGGATATATGTGTTTAAATACCCGACAAATATTTGTCTCGGGTCGACGAAGTATCCGTCTTTCCTAACATACAGATAACCAATGTTGTCGTAATCATTGATTTTTAGTTATAGTTTTTTCTAGTTACATTTTTGGATCTGTCTGTGCAGCAATTGGTACATTTTTGGAACTGAACATTCCTTTTTTTTTTTTTTTAAAGTAATTAATATTTTTGTTACAAAGTGCCTGCATAAACAACTACAGTTTGATCCGAAATACGAGGCTAGACATATGAGTTTAAGCTTGAACGCATCCTGCGAATTTAATTAGTTCAAACCTTAGCTCAAGCAAAGAACACGAAAAACCAACCACAATGGCCACAGCCACCTCCGCTTCCGTAAACAGCTCCTTCCCTCTCACCACCCCAAGACTACACCCTGTGCAACGAACAACTTTCATTTGCCCCATTCCCAGCTCCTCTGTACCTCCTCGGCTATCCTCCTGTCGGCTTCGACTTCGAATTCG
The DNA here is from genome assembly GCA_963454935.2 of Ilex paraguariensis. NCBI lineage: Eukaryota > Viridiplantae > Streptophyta > Magnoliopsida > Aquifoliales > Aquifoliaceae > Ilex > Ilex paraguariensis. Next base: position 171,111 of record CAUOFW020003503.1, read on the forward strand.
TCGTTCCACTCTCACTCACGTCACAGCATCCGTCAAGGTGCAGTCGCTACTATGGTTCACATATATGCCCACCACATGTTTGATAATATGCTTCAAGAAATCTTCCCTATTTGAATTGTTTTTGTTGCTCTGCTCTAGGAAAACGTTGGTCGACTTACAAAGAGTTGGAGTGATTTCACAAGCCTGAATTACTGGGTTGTGAAAGATTATTACCGACTTGTAAACTCGGTTAATGCTTTTGAGCCACAGATTCAGATACTCCCTGATGAACAGGTTTCTGGGTTTTATTTGGTTTTATGAATTGTTATTAGGTAATTATTGTTTTGGGGTCATTTGCATTATGGTTTCTTTTGATTTTCGGTATTTGTAGCTGACTACAAAAACCGAGGAGTTTAGACATCGGCTTAGAGGAGGAGAGACTCTCGCAGATATTCAAGCTGGTGTAGAAGCAATCTGCTCTTTCATGTTTATAATTAAAGTAAAATGCTGGAAACGAGACATGTGAAATTTGAAGTTTTCTTTTTAACTGTTATGTCCAGAGGCATTTGCTGTTGTTCGTGAAGCTGCAAAAAGAAAGCTCGGAATGCGTCATTTTGATGTGCAGGTCTCTCTCCCCCACCCTCTCTCTCAATAGATATATGATTGGGTTTGTTTTAAACATTTGAAAAGGTGAATTATTGTTTTGGTTATCTTGCAAACTTGAATGCTAGATTATTGGTGGAGCAGTGCTTCATGATGGGTCTATTGCTGAGATGAAAACTGGGGAGGGAAAAACCTTGGTTTCCACATTAGCAGCCTATCTAAATGCCCTGACTGGTGAAGGTGTTCATGGTATGTTTATAGAGTCATTGCTTCGATGGAGGCATTTTGTATATGTAAATTTGATGCTCTCTTGAATAGCCATTGTGTGTACAACTGTACTGGTAGTATATTTACCACCTATTCAAGATGTTTGAGTCATGTTTACCTCATGCGCACTGACTTTATGGGGGAGTGTGCTAATTCTTATGTAGTGTTTGTTGATTTTCCTTAAAACATTTTCCTTCTGACAGTGGTAACGGTCAATGACTATCTAGCTCAACGAGATGCTGAGTGGATGGGTCGTGTTCATCGCTTTCTAGGCCTTTCTGTTGGTCTTATCCAAGTAATTTTCTTTTTCTTTTTATTTTAAGTATTCTGAAATTATGATCTCTCTCTCCCTCTCTCTCTCTCTCTCTCTCTCCCCCCCCTCTCTCTTCTATTGGTGGCTTAACAGGAATTGCACTTGAGTTCTGATAATCTCGTTTTGAGGAATTGTGAATCTTAGCCTCACTCGTAAAATCAACTTACGTCGCAATTTATGACTAACAATCACATACATTATATATATATACACACACTACAATTGATCATGGATTTTATATTTTACTGTTTCTATATAGAGAGGGATGACAGCCGAGGAGAGGAGGTTCAACTATAGATGTGACATAACATACACCAATAATTCAGTAAGTTCTTTGAGTTCACGTTGTACTGTTTTACCTTGCTGCTATTTACTTTCTTTTCTGGTCTCTGCTCCTGAAATACATCAGTCTATTGATAGTTTGGTTTTTAACATTTTCCTATGTGCTTGGTGGAATTGGCCAATTCTCTCTCTCTCTCTTCGTTTTTTTTGGTTGGTTACTCAAATCTCCCCAGGAACTTGGTTTTGATTATTTACGAGATAATCTTGCTGGAAGTAGGGAACAACTTGTAATGAGATGGTAAATTTCACACACCTTATGGTCCATTATGTTTGTTTCTAGTTGTTCCATGGGACTATAGCTGTTTATTTTTGTGAGACCAGGCCGAAACCTTTCCATTTCGGAATAGTGGATGAAGTCGATTCAGTCCTTATTGATGAAGGAAGAAATCCTTTGTTGATAAGTGGTGAGGTAAGTTTTCTTGTTTTTAGTAGTCTGAATTCCTTCTATTTAGAGTTACGCAACTACTTGTACAGAGGCCATCAAAAAGTGTAGTAATACAATGATCTGGCTAACAACAAAACGGTGGGTGGGTTTGAACTTAGAACAACCTTTTTGTGCAAATAATACATCCATGTTAGTTGGGCAAAACTGGGACTATTTGATAATGGCATTGACATAATTTTAACCGTATAGGAATAGCTTACTCAGAGGTCTTTTTTACTTTTACTTCTGCATCTCAGGCAAGTAAGGATGCTGCCCGATATCCAGTTGCTGCCAAAGTAGCTGAACTGCTCATACGGAACATTGTGAGTCCAGTTTCTTACCTTTATGATCTGCTGAACCATGTATTTCTGGTTTTCCAGTTCCTTTGTAATTTTTGCAATTGAAAGATTAAAACACTTTGAAGTTTTCACTCCTGTTAATAGCATTACAATGTGGAGCTCAAGGATAATTCAGTAGAACTGACTGAGGAAGGAATTGCATTGGCGGAGATGGCTCTAGAAACAAATGACCTATGGGATGAGAATGATCCTTGGGCTAGGTGAGTATTCCCTTACTTTTTTTTTTTTGTCACTCAATAGCAATTCTTTCATTCATTTATCTAATTTGTGGCTACAAAAGGGGGCAAAGCCCAAAAAACTGAATCAGAACAGGGCAGGGTCTAGCTACCCCCAGGACATGTGCTTGTATTAGTTGAAGCAGCACATCAGAGGATGTCTGAAGCACTGTAAATCCAAGAGGCAAAGAGAGACTATGTGATCTAGGACCAGACGGATAAAAAGGAGAGAATTTGTGAGACAGGAAAGAGAATACAAGAAAGGTAGATAGAGAGGAAGATGAGAGAAAAGATAAGACAGAGAGGGAGAAAGAGAGGAATACAGGAGAGAAAGAGAAACAGAGGGAAAGAAATAGACATGAGAGGAATTTTCCAATGTCTTTAATAGTAAAATCCAAAGCTGAACCCTCCTTATAAAAGACTATATGTGAAGGCTGTTCAAAAAACCCAAATTAATACTTACATTAATAACTCCTAAATTTAAGCCTAAAACCAGTCTTCAATCTATGCTTCATCCAATCCCTTTGTATTCACCAACCATCACTCTGTGTTGCAAGCCCTTCAGAACAAAAATTTTCTTGTCTATATGTGTTGCAGATTTCAGAGTACAGTCACCCTGCGTGATTTAGCAACTTTGTCAGGCCATTAGGTAGTTGGGGTAGTAGGGTTGTAAACTCCCTACCCCTGTTACCCCCATATGAATTGCTGTCTCTCAATCAGATCCAAGTACTCATGTAAATCCTTTATCTGCTGCAAGCTTCAGGCCTTGGCAGGCAGCTCAGACTTCCACTGTCATTGTAGCAATGCCCTATATGCATTGAAAAAACAAGTAGCCATCGTCCATCCTCACCCTGGGTACTTCTTCCAGGGACCGTAAGCCCAGGGCTTCCTTAGTGCAACCATGTACATTTTTATATGCCCTGCCAGATTTGTTTTTTTTTTTTTTTTTGGGGGGGGGGGTTAATTACCATGTATTGCTTCACCCTGGGCTTTTTACTGAGTGCTCCTTGTGTTGCTTTTGTGCATTTCAAAAGATTGGGATATGATGAGGATTTGAAATTAGGAGGAAGCATGAAGCTGTCCTCAAACGATGTTTTGTTTCTCCGTGTCCAGATTTCCAACAAATCACTGCAAAGATGCTTTGCCATGGCAGGTCGTTACCGTGATTATCAGGATGTACTGCCAGATTCTTATCTAATCACGTCTCAGATCTTGAGTGAAAACACATGGTGCATCTGATCTTGTGAGAGAAAAATTTCCCAAGTTCTTGCATTGAGGCAGTATCTGATGCTGTGAGTGGTAGATTCAATAGCTGCACCACACAGCTGACATTTGGGATCAAGGCTTATTTTCCTGAACTTTGACCTTTTTTTTTGCATTTTAAATAATGTTTTTTTTTCCTGATAGGAAATTGTAAACTTTATTAATAACCAAACTATAAGAGAAGATACAGACCCTATTAAAGGTGGATATGTCATCCAACCAAATGATAGGAGAAAGCAAACCCCATACAATCATAACAATGGTGTGTGCAATTCAAGCAATTTGCATTCTGTTCTGTTCTTTATATATTTATAAATGAAAATCATTTGGCATATATTGCTTGCTGCTTTAAAGTGCAATTTTATGTTCTATTCTTCATATTTTCAAACTGGTATTAAGCATTAAAATATTGCAGATTTGTTATGAATGCTTTGAAAGCGAAGGAGTTCTATAAGCGGGATGTCCAATACATTGTCAGAAATGGGAAGGCTCTCATAATAAATGAGGTATCATCGGCAACATTATAGGATGTTATTTTCGTGATTAGCTTCTATATTGTCATCACTTCCCTACTTCTTTTTAAGTATGAGGTAATCTTCATGTGGTTATACTTTTAGTTGTGTGTTTCCACTGATTGTTTTTTCATTCATAACGAAGTATCATGTGCTCTTCCACATAGAGCAGGACTGTTTGTAGTAGAATGCTCAGGCTTAAATGCTTATTTTTTCATTTGGAAAAGGTTTAATTTTATTTAGAAGGCACACAGCGAAGAGTTGTTTAGCACCAGTTCACCGGTAGAGAAGAATGGGTTATGAAAGAAACACGAATAGGTCAACATAATGTCTCCATTGTTCTATGTGCCTTTTCAAAAATCCTACCTTAGCTTGAGTCTTCCAGATCATTTATCATTATTGTACTAAAGAAACATGACTATCTTATTGGAATGACTAAATATTAGGCAGATAATATATGGGACCTCCTTTTACAATATCATTTCTTTGAGTTTGGATGCTTGTTTTTTGTCCATCTTTTTAACACGTGAAGATTTGGGTTTAGACAAAAGGATTGTTTCTGTCTAAATATATTTTGTTTATTGGATTCTTTTTGGGCATTGTTGTCTCCTTAGTTTACATGAATTCCTTCCTTTTTTTAGCAAGCCGGATTGGAGATATAAATTGTTTCTTTATTTATTATTTTTTTTCCAAATTATTGGTGGAGGTGGACTACTCATCTTCATGCAATAGTTTTAACTTTTTAATGGAAATTCGTTTGTTGCTATTAATATGGAAATCTAAGGCTTCCATGTTAGGGGAAGAATTAGGTTTTTGTCTTTTTGATTGTTCTCCTTGTTCTTTATTTTCTCAATGGGATGAGGTAGGTACATATTCTATTAGAGATGTGTAGAAATTTGAGTATTAGAGAAATTGAGGATATAAGGATGATAGAAAAGTAAGACACAAAGAAATATGTGGTTTTTCACACTGCCTACATCCATGTACCTAACGCCCTATATGCTACATCTGATGTATTATTGAAGGTGATTGATTACATGAGACTCAATCCGATTTATAGGGTGAGAATTACACAATATAAAAGACCAATCACATTTATTTATCATCATCTTTAATTATCCAAACAAATCTAGAAATCTATGGATTTCTTTGGATCATATTTTATCTCTAATTGTATATTGATAGATTCTTTCTGATCCTATCATATCTCTAATACTCTCCCTCAAGTTGACATACTAAAATCAGTTGAAGTGTCCAGTTTGAACTGAAAATAGAGTTGCTGTTTGTCAATGAATGGTGTAGCTTTGGACCTTTGGTGATAAAACTCCCCCAGAATAACAGATCGGGGTGAATGCACATGGAATAACCACTTGCAAATTTTATTTATTTATTTATTTTGCCTTCTTTTCTCTCTCCCTTTTTTTTTGACCGGTACCCCTCTCTCCACAGTCAAATCTCCCATCATTTTCTTTCGCCCTCTTTATTTTTGATAAAACCATGCCTTGAGATCTCTTTTCGACAAATGGTTACTGGAATGATCAATTAAACAAAAAAAAATAAAAATAATATGATAATCTTCCTATATTAAAATTGAGAAGCAATTCTTCCGTAACTTAAGCGAGAGCTCACGGTGGCTGATGGATCGATGTCCTTCAGTGTCTTTCTTCATGTGTTTTCTTATTCCCTAGACTCTTTGCTAGATGAAAAACTCCAAAAGTAAAGTGGCAACCAATAGCTAGACTTCTCTCATACAGTAAGTACTGTATTTTTTGGATGTGATAATTAGAGGGAACCAAGTATAGCTTTTACGACTGGCAGTGACTAATCGGAGGCATGACGAAAATAAAGTTAAAGTAAGGTCTTATTGACCTACTTTGATACCATGCAAAAATTTAGAGTATGAGGAAAATTGAAGATAGAAAGAATGATAGAAAAGTAAGACACAAAGAAATACGTAGTTGGGCACATTGCCTACATCTACGAACCTAATGTCCTATAGGCTACATCTGATATATTATTGAAGGTAATTGATTGCATGAGGCTTAACCCTATTTATAGAGTAAGAATTACACAAGATAAAAAATAAATCTTATATATCTATCATCATATTTACTTATTCAAACAAACCTAGATATCGATTGATTTCTTTGAATCCTATCATATCTCTAACTGGATATTGATAGATTTTGTTATCATCTTGTAACTTTTAGTCACTGTGAAAACTTCAACACACCCCCTCACGTGCAGCATACTAGATTGTTGTCCTACAATGTGAAATTTTTTAAATTATCATAGTGACATCCTCCTACTTTGGCACCATATTAAAATACTAACTATTCTAAAAGCTTAAGCTTTTAGAGAAGGGTGGAATATATTTTATTTTTGTAAAACCTCCCGTCACGTGTGGCCCTCTTTGGGTGGTCCACCCATGTGGTTCTTTATTTTTTTGATTAGTAAGGGAGGAGGCTTGGTGAAATTTAAACTCAGGACCTCTAGGCTCTGATACCAGATTAAACCACAATTTACTCTAAAAGTTTAATGTTAGAGAGGGTGTAACTTAAGTATTTATACTTCTCTCCCATCTTACCGTGGCCACTTCTTTGTCAAGTAACATATTTCCGCTTATAAAGAGAACCATGCAAAATCTGGTTTGTGGGGTCTATGAGCGGTTTGAGTTGCTTGATCATGGGCTTCTATTTTAACTTTGCTTTCACCTGCAATATAAGACTAACGTGTGAATGATTGGAGAATGTCAAGTCTTTGCTTGAGAAAGGGGATAAAAGAATAGAGGTCATAGAGTTGAATTGAGAGGTTAGCAGAGAAGTCGGAAAAGTGGATGTTTATTTCTATCTACTGGAGCTCATCTTCTCATCCGTAAAAATCAGATCAGTACTCTCTAAGGATAGAGATTTTGTGCAGACTGCCTTTCTGATGTGAGTTCGAAACTAGCAGGCACTTGGCAGGTGTAAAATGAACCAACCTCAAAAAGCTTTTAAATCTTCCCAAGAGATGACATGATGGGGTTGTCATTGGTTGGGATAGTAGGATTTTTTGCCCTTAACTATTATGAAAATAACTCGGCAGGGAAACATTTGTTATGTGGTTTTAAGACTAAGAAAATGTTAAGTTCTATAGTATCTCTCTGTGGCTTGATTGCCAAATGGATTTTGGAAAAAATCTACATATTCTTATTTGGTTGTGGAATTATAATTCCCATATCTGTTTTGCAGTTGACAGGAAGAGTGGAAGAGAAAAGACGATGGTCTGATGGGATTCACCAAGCGGTGGAGGCTAAAGAAGGACTGAAGATTCAGGTATATATCACTGTGATTGCCCAGTTTTTTGGGTTTGTTTATCACAGTTCCATAGAATTCTCTTTCGCATTTGATCGATATTGTAATTTTTGTGAATTTGTTAGGCTGATTCAGTTGTTGTGGCACAAATTACATATCAATCACTATTTAAGCTATATCCAAAACTTTCAGGGATGACCGGAACTGCAAAAACTGAAGTATGGAGATTCTCATGATTCAAATATTTGTTCCATTGTACTAAATTTTTAGTTTTTTTTGTTTAAGTTGTATTTATTTCATTATCGTAGGAGAAAGAGTTTTTGAAGATGTTCCAAATGCCTGTTATTGAGGTGCCGACAAATCTGCCAAATATTCGTAACGATTTGCCTATCCAAGCATTTGCAGTAAGACATTCACTATTCTTTGATCATTTTCATTGGTAAGTTTTCCAATGATAGAAGTTCTTCATTTGACTTGACCGTGCTTTTCTTTAATGTACATTGTAGACTGCACGGGGCAAATGGGAATTTGTTCGTGAAGAAATTGAGTACATGTTCAGACTGGGTCGTCCTGTTCTAGTTGGAACGACAAGGTATTTCTATGGCACTCACTTTGGTGCAATTCCCTGGTTTGACAGTTTTATTGGGTTTTTTTAGAATTTACACATGCGTCATGTGTATTTGAGCTTCCGAGACTTTTCATCTTCTTTTGTAGCTGTGCTTAGTATGCCTTCTGATTATAAAGATGAAATTCAAAACATGAAAAGAAAATAACAGGAAAGGGCATAACAACTGTCTGCATATGGACTCTGCTGCAAGTTACATTCTGTCACGTTATGCAGGAGATAAGTAAAGATCAGAAATTAATCCGGTCTGATCCGGTATGGAATGAACTTATAATCTATAATTGATTATAAGTTCTTAACCCTAGCCCATTCCCATTTTGGGCGGAACAGATCTACTAATTATTTGATTCCAGTTAGTAAGAGTGATCTTGAACTAAGAATAGACCCTAGAGGCTAAAAAAGGGTATATTGAGCAATGTCAATAATCGGGTTCATTGATATTCGTGGTATAGTAGATGCTATCACACCTACAATCATACTCAATTCGATGAATTGTTTGATCTTAAATGAAATCTTCTATAATTTCGCACGTGAGAGGTTATTTCTTGGTTTCGTCCAGTCATTAATAACTTGATTATTTTTAGATAATAATAGATAGAAACAACGCTTGTAAGGAGTCCTATTAAAACCAAGAAATATAGGCTTGCCTGCCATCCACACCAGAATAAATAGAGTTTTCCGAAAAGACCAGCTAGTGTAGGAAGACCTCCTAGGGATACGAGACAAAGGTTGGAAGTTTAAAATATTTTTAGATAAAAAGTAAGATAGAAGGATCTTATACTATTTTACATTTATCTGTTTCCTAGCTTTGTTGGGTCAACTTGGCCTATGTCCCTAGATATTCTTATATAAGCTTGGAAAGATATTAAGCAAGGGAAATGGTTTCATCATCCTTTGTTTTCTCAGTAACTTGACTTCAGTCCATTATACGTCTTATTGTTCCCAGTTGTCTGTTGGCATTTCCGAAAGTTTGGAAGAGGACAGAGGGATTTTGTATGGCCTGATTGCTGACCCCATAAACCAATCTTCCTGGGTTATAAGTGGAAACTTTGTTCCTCTCTGGGGAGGTACATGATCCATTATGCCTCTGCAAGTTTTGTTCTTTAACAAGAAATATGTCACTTTAAGATCATGGATACCTCTTCTATCACATTGGATAACAACAATGTCATCAACATACAACACAGGAATGATAGTATCCCTAGGCCTTCCTTGAACGAAATGGATGGGTAGCCAATCCATAGTTTGTTGCCAATCATATATAGTCAGTAGTGACTACTAAGCTGAATTTGTCAAGGCAAACTATGTGACAGTTTAAGCCTATAATAGTTTCTTTCAATTTATATGCATTATGTGACTCCTGGTCATCAAGGTTTTGAGTCACGAAAGAGCCTCTCCGCATGCCACATCTGACCTTCTGCAAACCCCGCAGGGGCGGGAGCCCATTGCACTGGTCCGCACTTAGTGTGACTCTTGGTGAGTGACACTCCTAGAGGTTAGTCCACTTGTACCTCTTCTCGAACACACCATGATGAAAAAGTCATCTTTTTGTAGAATGTGTAAGGAGAGTATTAATCATCCCTTTTTTTTTTTTTGCTGTATGCCAGCTCTGTCATTATGGAGGATATTATTTTTGGTGGTTAAGGAGTGTTGGATTTGTCCTTTTTCTTGTGCGGGGATGTTTGTAATTTAATTTTGGACGTTTGGCAAAAGTAAGAAGGCATATCTCATTTGCAAATGTGCAATGTTGGCAGTTTTGTGAGTGATGCTTATAGCAAAATGCTAGAAGTTTTGAAGAGAAGTTTGAGAATGACACTTAATTTTAGGGAAGATTTTCTTTTCGGCATCATTTTGGGCGTCTATATTCCAAGAGTTTGGGAGATTCCTTTTTTCTTGATTAGGGCAGACTGAAATCTGCATGTAATATGTAATTTTGTAGTCTTTTTTGTGGTTCCTTCTCTTCTGGTACTTTTATATATCTTAATAATGAAATTTCTTTGTTGCTGGTCCAAAAAAAAGAAAAAAATCACCATGAAGAAAAGTATTATTAGTAACACCTTCTGAAAGAAGTATTATTTGTCATAAGTTGATAAAGAGGCCAACCCTTCTTGATTACACAGATCAATACACACATGAAATGAAGACATGCCTGAAGAGAAAATGTTTCAAATTAGTCTACCCCAGATGTTTGAGCATACCGTTTTGTCACAAACCCAGCTTTTAACCACTGAATAATACCATTATGATGATAATCATTGTGATGTAACGCTTCAATTTTGTTTTCCATTGCTTGCTTCTAACTAGCTGAGGAGAAGGCTTGAATATTATTATGAGGAACAGCAACAAAGACAAAGAAGGTATGAACAAATGAAGATGTGGTGATAAATGAGAAAAGGAAACACTTTACGTAAGGAACACAGAGCCCAAGCTGAGTGCCCTTCCTTATTGCCGAAGGAAGGTCCTCAAGAGGAGGATTCTCATTGTGGCATTCATTTGCGAATTACTCCATCACATGTTGATAAAGCAGAAGAATCCATTAGAACATGGTATCCAAAGCAAAACACTGCCATTAGGGAAAAAAGGTATCCTTGAAGAAATTGATGCCTGCTGATAAAAAATCGAAAAAACTGAGGTTTCTGCCACTTCCTGTCCCTCTTGGGTTTGATCATAATCCCTAAAGAGACATTTGGTAGCACGAGCTTAGAACTTATTAAGACCTGGGTAGAATCATGTGCAAAACAAACACCACCAAAGATTTGAACTGGATACGTTCCTTTTTAAACAATATATTGAATACGAATTGCTAAATGAAGAAGCTTTCCATGGTTCATCTAATATTCGAAGATATTCAGTAGATGGATCTTGCTGTTGGTTTACAAAGTTAATTTATTCATCCTCTATTGATACCACTGTATACTTTTTATCTTTTTGCATTTGCATGAGTTATGCAATTTCTATAGTTTATTCATTTGTTATTATGGAATGGAATTTGTACATATTACGTCTTTTTAAGCAACCAAATGTCAGCAGATCCTATTCAAGATTCTTGTTTCATTGATGCAGTGTTGAGAATTCTGAATATTTGTCCGCTCTACTGAAGCAGAGGAATATCCCCCACAACGTCCTCAACGCACGGCCAAAGGTTTGATATAAGTTGACTAAGATCTTTTGTTACATAGATAGTTTTATTTGGGATCTAAAATTCCTTTATTAGTGGAGTTTTTATGTGAATATTGTGCTTATATTTGACCATTATGCTTCTGTTTGTTATATATCTATCTTTTATCTGTAGTATGCTGCTAGGGAAGCTGAAATTGTTGCCCAAGCAGGGCGAAAATATGCAATCACCTTATCTACAAATATGGCAGGCAGGGGCACTGACATAATCCTGGGAGGAAATCCGAAGGTAGGTGCACTTGTTATACCTAGTTTTAAACTCAAAATATTAGGTATATGGTTATTCTATCTTTTGGAAAATTTTGAGCGGTGTATGTTGAGTAGTTTTTATCAGTATGCTTAAATTTATTTATTTTTTCTAATTCTTTTGTTATTTGTTTAGCGGTAAGAAATTTCTGATCCTTTTTTAATAAGCAATGAGAACTTCATGAATATTTCCTTTATGGAACTAGAGATGACCGTTTACATTTTCTGGTTGAAAATGTTTAAGATGCTTGCAAAAGAAGTAATAGAAGACAGCTTGCTTTCATTTCTTACTCGAGATGCTCCTGATGTTGAAATTGATGGGGTGCCAGTCTCACAAAAGGTAATACCTGTGTTTATTGGTAATTAAACATAGACAATCAGTTTCTGTTATCACTTTTCCTTGATGTAGGTATTATCAAAGATAAAGGTTGGACCATCATCACTAGCTTTGCTAGCCAAGACAGCTCTGATGGGTTAGTGCCTTCTATGTTTGAATCTTCTTTCATACTCATGTCAGATACAATAGTTTTGTGAAATCATTATCGTTATATATGTTCCCTTTGACTTTAATTTTTGATCAGTTCATATTTGAATGATTCACACAGTTAAATATGTCAGCAAAAGTGAGGGAAAGAGATGGACATATAAGGAGGCAAAATCTATGATCTCGGAGTCTGTGGAAATGAGTCAGTCGATGGACTTGAAAGAGCTAGAGAGGCTTGTTGATGAACAGTCAGAGATGTACCCTCTAGGGCCTTCCATAGCACTTGCTTATCTGTCAGTTTTAAAGGATTGTGAGATTCATTGTTTCAATGAAGGTTTAGAAGTGAAAAGGCTTGGGGGCCTTCATGTGATTGGGACATCTTTACATGAGTCTCGGAGAATTGACAATCAGGTGATTCATTTGACTCTGACTGACTGTCTGGGTGGGTGAAAGTATTTGACTAATTAGTACTGTGGAAGTTACTGGATTTTTTTTCCATACATATACTCTTGAACTTTAATATTTTTGATTGGTCTCAAAAGCTGTCATACAAGTTAGTGCACGTAATGTCATAGTACATATTATAAGATTAATGTGAAAATGTGTATGTTTCTTAGCTGTTGTAATTCATCATATTGATGAGCAACATCATCCATTAGCATCTGAGTTAACCAACAACTTAGAATTTACCAACATGCTTTTTTGATCTGGTGCATTCTATTCATGCCATGTGCATGTTGTACGTTCAAAAGTATCATAAAAATAGAACACTTGCAGTGAATAATTAAGTCCCAAAAAGGGGAAGCTGAGAATTGGATTAATAATCTGTTTTGAGAATATACGGTGTTTTGTTTTCCACTTAATGGTATATTGGTATCAAGAATGCTTTGAATTGTTTTTTCACTTGAGTGAAGTTCTTTGTGGAGCATGCTCTTTACTGCTTTTATGTGTATATATTAGCGTTTTGTTTTGTCTTTTATTTTTTGGTTGATAATTTTAGTTCTTTTGGGATGAAAATGGGTGATGTTTACCTTTTTCTTTCCTGAAAAATAAATAGTAGCAGGTTGAAAACTTGGAATTGAACTGAGACTTGACGGATTGGGTGTTGAATATCCTTTCTTACCTTTACACACTTATGATGAGTGAAACTAGTCTGGATCACTATTTGTGCCATTCTTGTAACTTAAAAAAAAAAGTTTGAAATGACAAAGTGAACACCTATTTCTATTGGTGGTAGTGTTGGACACGGCTAGAAGTCTCCGGAATAGTGAACTTAGTCGGACACGGCCAGGATACGTCGAGGACACGACCAGGATACGTCGACGGACACAACCATGATTTTTTTTTTTTTTTTTATTTTTATATATATATATATATTTTTTATTTTTATTGTTATGTAACTTATATGCTATGAATGTTAATGGATGTTTGATGAAAATGGAAGATGTTTATTTTGATCTATTTCAATTTTGGTCAAAAAATTAATATTTTCTAGGTCTGATTACTAATATTTTTATAAAATAAGATTTTTTTTTAATATAATATAATTCTATTATTTTCTAAAAAATGTATTATATTATTTTAATTAAATGTATCTTTACGGTACCCGTATCTTATATTTTTGAATTAGTACCCGTGTCCTATATTTTTGAACTTTTCCGTATCTCTATGTCTTTATCGTATCGGATTCGACAACCGTGTTCTTATCCGTATTTCCTTGAATACAAGAAGCAAATGTGGAGGGATAAAAGTAAAAACTACCCACAAATACACAAACAACTTCCCAAAATTCTTTTTCAAAATATAGCCTTTGCTACATGAAATGTCTTTACTCTTTTCCAATCTTTGGATGTTTGGGTGAGCTAATTAGAGATAACCAAAGGTCTGGGTTCTTCACTTAGATCAAAATCTGATGTTGTGAGTTTTGCTCCGTATTATTATTGGTGTTTGTGCCCTTGGTTTTTCCAATTGGCCATATTGGAATCGAGTTGTGAGGGTTTTTTTTCGAGGATATGGAGTCAATTAAGGCAAATGTTGTGGCTATTGATACTTCAAATGGTCCTTTTGCCATGCATCTTAAAATGATCCGAATAGGTTTTGCAAAAATCAGAAGGTGAAGAGCAGTAGGTTCAATTTGCAAATACCTGTAGGGATACAATAATATTTTCACCATGATGTCTAAATTTGTGAATGTGAATATAGTTGTACAATTAAAATGTCTTATGCAGTTATGCACCCACATGCGTTTGCTCACAATCACATTTATTTCAATGTCCGAACATGTATAAATAATACAAATGCAAAAAAAAAAATTTTGTATTGTACCCTTTTACCAATCTTAAGTTTTTATTAGATGTTTACTCAAATACCTCCTTTTCATTTCCCTTTTTCTCAACTGCTGTGCATTTGCACTTGTTACCGCTTGGACAAAGTTTTCATTTACATGTGATTCACATGGTAAGTAAGATAAGTGTCATAAACTGGGAGGACTTTACAAGTTTTCAAGGGGCATCCCCAAGTCATGGACATTCAGTCACTCGCAAATTCACTTTCAACAATTCCAACTCTCACAGGTCTGTTGAAATAAGCTGTGTGGTGAAACAATCTGTAAGGTGAAATTTATACCACATCTGTACCAAAACCAAAATGACAAGGCTGGATAGTTTAGGGTCGGGGATCTATAGAAACAAAATGATTCCCCACCCTAGATTTCTTAAACAATCATAGGATCAGAGACTGCCCACAGTACAAAAGACAGCAAAAAGGAGAAACTTTTTTTTGAGATAAAAAGCAGAAGTTTTACAAGGTTTATGATAAAAAAATAATCTTATATGAGTTTCAAACATGATATTTTGAGTTCGGTGGCTTTGGATGTGTAATTCTAGGCATTATACACTGAAGGCAACATTTCAGACTCTATTCCTTTGTGCCTTCTGTATTCTGTTATTTTTCCATCACATCACGCTTGAACGTGTGTGCCTTAATCAGTCAAGGATGCTTGCTGCAGGTCTATTGAACTTACGTTGAACTTGCTTCCTGATGATTCAAAGCTTGTATACTTTCTTTAAGAAGTTTTATATTTGTTTCCTTGGTTTTTCTGTTTCATTCTTATTGGTAACCAAAACAATATTTTTCTTTCCCAAAGCTTCGTGGCAGAGCAGGCAGGCAAGGGGATAATGGATCAACCCGGTTTATGGTGAGGTAAAATGCTAATTAAAGTTTGCTGCAAAATTGTGAGCCTAAAATGGCTATTAATGTCAGATAAATAACTCTGAAATGTGCTTTATTATATTTAGTTTGAATTTACATACATAAATAAGTAGACCTAAATCATTGTCGCAGCAAAGTTGTCCAATGATACACCATTTTAGGGGGATCTGAGCCATGTGAGATTAATTTGAAACAAACTTTTTCTTCTGAGATAAGTTAGATTCTTCTGTCGTTCTTTGGAATTCATGAGAAAACTCTCAGCTAGTACTCGAGCTATAGCCAGTAGACTTCTCTAGCAGCCTTGACCTACGTTTTTTTTTTGCTTCCCCTTGCCCAAATAGCAATAAATCTAGTGCATTATCTAGATACACCCCCCTCTCAGCTTTTCCATTTGCTTATATCCTAGAATTGGACTCTTCACATTCCAAAAGGCCAATGGCACAACTAGACTACTCAAATTTCAAAGGCTATCTAGAATTCTAGATATGCTTACTTTTGCAAGTAGGTTTTTTCAATTTCCAAGGCTAAGATGGCAACTCCGATAGGCTAGTTGGAGCCAACCACCACTGCTGTTGATCTGATGCAGTGCAAACTTCAATTACTGGTGCCAACCCAATACCTTCTTGAACGGTGAATTCACACTCTGAGCTTCATCGAGGTTTCAATAGTTCATGCGACATCATGCTTGGATTCTGTAAAAGTGAATTATTGGCTAGAATATTAAGAATTGATGTTCGGTCAAATTTATTGAGAGACCAAATGAATATAGGACTTGAAGGAAATCTATAATGATGATTGGGGGAATATTTGCTCTGTTAATTGGAATTGGACTACAACTCTTACGAAGAGATTCACTTGTGGTTGTGGACAATGGTCTCCCTAGTCCATGGATAGGATGGTTTACAGTAGTGTTAAAGTATCCAACTCAAAACCTGTTGGCATTGAGCGAAAAAACCCCTTAACCATATAAATCAACTTTGGGTTGTCCTAAATCCTAATCATTCGATGTGGGACATGAGTTCTGTTTTCACCCTCCTTTATGTCAGGCTCACATGTGGGCTAACAATCAAAATAGAAAAAATACATGCTAAGGTATTCAAATGGATGAGAGACTTGACCCACTAACCACCCAAGGCTTAACTCTAATACCATGTTAAAACATTTAACTTAAAATCAATAAGCAATGAGTGGGTATATCCCTCAACCATATAAGCCAACATTAGGTGGCCCTGATCTTTCAATGTGGGATATGAACGCTCTTTACAGTTAGGCTAAAGGAGGGGTGGGAGTGGAATGTAGGGGTATTCTTTTAGTAATTTCCCAATATTTGTGGCAAATCTTCTTTGGTTTTTGTTTCCCTTTGGCTGTTATGTTTTTGATTCTTCTTTTCTTGTGGCACCATCGGCCTAAATACAAAAAATCTCTTCCAGGTGAGTCCAATGGAAAATCAGGAGTTGAGGGGAAAAGTAAAGAAACTTAACCAATAGAGGCATAACTATTACAAGCGTTGTCTTGCGATGTATATTTTGTTTCCATTTATTTTTAGAAATTAATGAGTTTAAATAGAGAATGATTCTTGGAGTGGTAGTTGGTGGGACATTGAGAATCCTAGGACTGATTCTGCAGGTTTAGAATGNGCTAAGATGGCAACTCCGATAGGCTAGTTGGAGCCAACCACCACTGCTGTTGATCTGATGCAGTGCAAACTTCAATTACTGGTGCCAACCCAATACCTTCTTGAACGGTGAATTCACACTCTGAGCTTCATCGAGGTTTCAATAGTTCATGCGACATCATGCTTGGATTCTGTAAAAGTGAATTATTGGCTAGAATATTAAGAATTGATGTTCGGTCAAATTTATTGAGAGACCAAATGAATATAGGACTTGAAGGAAATCTATAATGATGATTGGGGGAATATTTGCTCTGTTAATTGGAATTGGACTACAACTCTTACGAAGAGATTCACTTGTGGTTGTGGACAATGGTCTCCCTAGTCCATGGATAGGATGGTTTACAGTAGTGTTAAAGTATCCAACTCAAAACCTGTTGGCATTGAGCGAAAAAACCCCTTAACCATATAAATCAACTTTGGGTTGTCCTAAATCCTAATCATTCGATGTGGGACATGAGTTCTGTTTTCACCCTCCTTTATGTCAGGCTCACATGTGGGCTAACAATCAAAATAGAAAAAATACATGCTAAGGTATTCAAATGGATGAGAGACTTGACCCACTAACCACCCAAGGCTTAACTCTAATACCATGTTAAAACATTTAACTTAAAATCAATAAGCAATGAGTGGGTATATCCCTCAACCATATAAGCCAACATTAGGTGGCCCTGATCTTTCAATGTGGGATATGAACGCTCTTTACAGTTAGGCTAAAGGAGGGGTGGGAGTGGAATGTAGGGGTATTCTTTTAGTAATTTCCCAATATTTGTGGCAAATCTTCTTTGGTTTTTGTTTCCCTTTGGCTGTTATGTTTTTGATTCTTCTTTTCTTGTGGCACCATCGGCCTAAATACAAAAAATCTCTTCCAGGTGAGTCCAATGGAAAATCAGGAGTTGAGGGGAAAAGTAAAGAAACTTAACCAATAGAGGCATAACTATTACAAGCGTTGTCTTGCGATGTATATTTTGTTTCCATTTATTTTTAGAAATTAATGAGTTTAAATAGAGAATGATTCTTGGAGTGGTAGTTGGTGGGACATTGAGAATCCTAGGACTGATTCTGCAGGTTTAGAATGCATTTAAGTAGTTAGGTGTTCTTTTATTTTAACTCATGCTAGAAGATCCAAGCTGTGATTCTAATCAAATACCTGTAGACCTCACTTGATCTCATCTGCCTGGCTAAAATGTTACTTGCTAAAACTCTAGATGCGTAACTTGATGTTCGTTTCCAATCCGTGGATGGTGTTGGTATTGTTTCTGTAAAGGGAACACATTTACCATCATGTTTACGAAGATAAATTTTGCAACTTTGTTACTTATTTATGTCAACTTTGGTGTAAAAATAGTTATATTCTTCTCACATGCCTTTATTATTAATACTTCTCAACCTCCTCCTCCTCTATTAAGGTGCCACAGCTACTCTGACTTACCTATTTGTGTCACAGCTTGCAGGATGAGATGTTTCGGAAATTTAATTTTGACACTGAGTGGGCTGTGAAACTTATTTCAAGGATAACAAATGATGAGGATATGCCGATCGAAGGTGGTGCAATTGTTAAACAGGTATATGCTTTGGTAGTGTCCATGACAGCTTTTCTTTCTTCCTTTATTTACATGTATCTCTTTTCTTTTTCATTTTTTGTATGGTTATAATTATCTCCTTTTTGTAAAGTTGAGCCATCACAAATTTTCAGCTTCTGTCCCTGCAAATCAGCGCCGAGAAATACTTTTTTAACATAAGAAAGAGTCTCGTAGAGTTTGATGAAGTGTTAGAGGTACGCCATCTTATTTTGAGTTTGCGCCTTTTACTTCATTTGATTTTATGTTCTCGCCTAATAAATTGTCTATAATGGTTCACACCTTGATAAGTGAGACTTTAAAACCAAATTGTTTCGTATAAAATTCTTGAGTAGTCATTTATAATTCAGAAAAATTATGCATCTTTTGATCTAGAATTGAGTTGCCCCAAAGTTTGAAGAGTTACAGTTTAATTTGAGTTTCGCCTATCAGGTGCAAAGAAAGCATGTCTATGATCTTCGTCAATTGATTTTAACTGGTGATTCTGGAAGTTGTTCACAGCACATATTCCAGTAAGTGCCTTCCTTACTCTCAAGAACTCCATTTGTGCCAAGTATATTAAAAGTTATCCAACTTGGTATTTGTGGATAGAACACATTTAGTTGCCATACATTTGGCGTTAGCATGTGTCAGATTTATAGAAATGCATCGTCTTTAATTGCAGCTAAAGCATCATTTCAGAGTTAAGATGTTATTGGTGCAATGTGGCTAGATATAGAAAGATAATGGCAGAAAAATATTGTTTGATTGTGACAAGTTTTCTATTTCCCTTGTAATGCATGTAAATAATGATTAAACAAAGAAAAAAGGAGAGAAGAGAAAAGGGAGAATATGTCTACGGCTACACTAATCTGTCATAATAACTTAACCTCAGATACACAAGACAAGGCCTTACATAGTAGGGCAACATAAAAGAAAGAAAACTACTAAACTACCCCTACTGCTAATAAGACACTAATAAGCTAGACTACTCTAACACCCTCCCTCAAAATCATGATGTTGTATGGAGAAATCAAGAGTTTGCCGAGAAAATGAAAATGTGCTATAGTATGAGATTTTGTAAAGAAATCCATTAACTGCAGGGTAGAAGGAAGAAAGTGAAGAGAGATAGTGCCCTGAAGATGATGGTGTACAAAATGACAGTCAATTTCAATATTCTTCGTATGCTAACTCCAAATTCAGTTTCTTCTTCTGATGAATACCACTGTTATGCAATTCGTGTTTAGGATCGGAATAGAAAAGAAGAGAGAAGAGAAAAGGGGGAATATATCTATGGCTACATTAATCTGTTATAATAACTTAATCTCAGATACACAAAACAAGTCTTTGTATAGTAGGGCACCATAAAAGAAAGGAAACTACTATATGCTGCCCTACCCATCCAATAGGAGCAGGTTATCCATGTCTGGCCATTTCCTCTATCTAGTCTATATGGAATATTCTAAGAAATACATGATATGCAGTTTCAATTGCTATTCTGTTTTGTTTTTGTTTTCTAGTAAATGGAAGTTTTAATTTTCTTTATTGGCTTCTGTTGACAATGTCAGTTTAGTTGTCATTGTCTTAACTGGCAGCATCATTTTCTGAATGCACTAATAAATTGCTTTTAGGTACATGCAAGCAGTGGTAGATGAAATCGTTTTTGGAAATGTTGATTCAGCAAAGGTAGTGAATTTGTTGTTGTAGAATGCCATGTATTGTCATATACGGTTTCTAATTCTTATTTTCCACATTATCATAGCATCCAAGCAGATGGAGTTTGGGTAAGCTGTTGAAGGAGTTCAATGGAATTGCAGGGAAGGCATTGGATGGTGAGCTTGTTTTGAATCATTCGTTGGTCCTGTGATTTTAATTTGCTAGAAGTTTAGTTAATAAGTTTGATTGATAGTTTGCTGTTGCCAATATATATTCTCAAGCATTTAAATTTCTCCAGACTCATTTACACGGATTACGGAGGAAGCCTTGCTGCAATCACTTGCACTAGTTCATGACTCGAATTCTTTAAATATCAATGGGGTTCACCTTCCCAATTTGCCCACACCTCCAAATGCCTTCAGAGGTATTCGCAGGAAGAGCTCTTCATTGAAACGCTGGCTTGACATATGCTCCGATGATTCAGCAAAGTGCGTCAATCTTGATGACATGATATTGTATATATGACTTGGCAATTCTTTGGGGTTTAAAATTCTGATAGCTGCAATCATATGATTTAATTTTATGGTACTTATTGATGTGTAATGTAGAGATGGAAGATACCGAACAGCTGCTAATCTTCTCCGCAAATACCTTGGAGATACTTTGATTGCTTCATATTTGGATATCGTGCAAGAATCTGGTTATGATGATGCATATATCAAGGAAATAGAGGTAATATTCTTTCTTCACGTTTTAATTGGAGACCTCCCACAACAAAGTTAATTGAGATCAGATGACATGTAGTCACTAGCATGATGCAACCACTTCCGAAGTCAAACAAAATGATATTCAATTTTTCAGGATTAATTGAAATAGAAGCATTTAGTTATTCTGATAGCATGGAATATTCCTGAGTTAATATGTTGAAGTAGCATTCACCAGATAGGACTTCCTATTGGATAAATCTTATTCACTTGATGAGCGTTTTGGTCCTAAAATTAGAGGAAGTTGAATTGAAGTGCTTTATTTTCTGATTCCATATGCACGTGCATAACCTCATTTAAACATTTTTAAAATTTTTCAGTACTGATTGATTGCCTGCTTGTTTTAGTTGCTGTGTATAAGTTCATTTTCTGTTTGGTTTTTTAATACATTCCTTGTTGGAATCCAGAGGGCAGTTCTTGTGAAGACTCTAGATTGCTTCTGGAGGGATCATCTTGTAAACATGAACAGGCTCAGTTCAGCGGTAATACTTTGTTGATGCAAAACTTTTTCACTTTCCAATAGGCAGAAGCTTATTTGGAATTTTTGCAGGTGAATGTAAGGAGTTTTGGGCACAGGAATCCACTTGAGGAATACAAAATTGATGGATGTCGATTTTTCATCTCAATGCTCAGTGCAACACGGAGATTAACTGTGGAATCTCTCGTGCGTTATTGGTCATCTCCAATGGAGTCCCACGAATTATATGTATCATAGAAGCAGAAAGGTTATTACACTATGTATATATATATATATATATGCACAAGTATCTTATTTATTTTAGCCTGTACATGCCAAATTTGACTTGTTAAAAGACATTTTCTTTAGTATAATAAGCCTCAGAAGTGTAGGATTCAATCATTGCCTTTTTCTTATATTAACACAACAATTGTAAATGACAAAACTGTTCTTTTATTTGTTGGATGGTGATGTCAGGATAACAGTCATTCTCTGGAGGTGTAAAAATTTTCATTTGAACTTCAAAGGTATAACATTGTTATTTTTTTCCGCCCACTTTTTCTGGTTCTAGTATATGGATTGCACCAGAACTACCATAATCGAGTCTTTGTTGGCAGCGGGATGACTCGGGGATTCAGGATTATATTCTTCCTTCCTATTTTGAGCTCAGATGTGATGGCTTTCTTACTTCAAAGCAGTGTTTTCTTTTTCCCTGGCTTAATATATCAGAAAAAGGTAAAGCAGCGACTACTCACACTTCGAAAAGATGTGCAATTGATTCCATTATATGTCATGGAAACCTTTCACCACATATAATCATATTACTTGAAAAAGGGTCGCACATCGATTTTCCAGAAGGTGCAAATCCCTTTTCTTCGAGCTTGGTGCCATAGATAATTGTGCTATTCCACCTTGAGTAAACCTAAAGGAGGGTTTTCTGATCTTAATCATGGAATAGAACTTCCAGCAATTTATTTTCTATTCCTAGCCTTTTTGATATTATATTGTCTTCAACCTGTTCGATATGTAATTTTTTCAAAATTTTTTTTTTGTCAATTTTTAGGTTGCATTTTTGAAGTTTAGGAATTTCTATTAGATTTGGCAACAGTTGCTGCTGAGGTTGAATTCACGTCAGGAGAC
Organism: Ilex paraguariensis; assembly: GCA_963454935.2. NCBI lineage: Eukaryota > Viridiplantae > Streptophyta > Magnoliopsida > Aquifoliales > Aquifoliaceae > Ilex > Ilex paraguariensis. The sequence continues at coordinate 193,671 of CAUOFW020003503.1, forward strand.
TTCTGGAAAAGTGAGGTCCTACGAAATGTGTGCATTGATTCATCGAAGTTAAGGGAAGCCGTCATTTTTATTCTGTCACCATCACATCATTATGAGAAAAATATAATTTTTGTGCAACTTCACATTTTCCTGAAAATGTATCTAAACATTTCCGTTTTGATAATCAATGTTCCTTACAGGTCCTTTGAACCATTTCCTTGCATCCAAAATCCACCAAAGCATTATCAGCGACAAAGCTATACCAAGAGCTACGGGCGCATAGTTAAAAGTGTTCCACGTGATGGGGTATAGAGTTGGCAATAGGAAGGCTGAACAGGTATAACATATCCACAAGAAGGCTACCGAGCAAATGGGTCTTCTTGCTTTGCCCAAATAGAAGGGTCCTGGTTTGAAGTTCTTCTCGGCCATGACCAGCCTTGCAAAAATGGGGACAGCGTAGCCACCTACCCATCCAACTGTACTGATGGAAATGATGGCATTGAAGATCACATTGAGTTTCAAGATGGGCAGTCCAAGAACTGTCGAGATGGTTGCGCAGAGCCACACTGCATTTACTGGAACCTTGTGTATCGGGTGAAGTCTTCTCCATATTGGTGAGAATGGAATGCCTTTGTCCCTAGATAGAGCATAAACCTACAACGAAAAGAAAGAGGCAAATGAAACCAATAAGATGGCAAGGACTACAAACCCTAGAAAACTCTAGGAATATATATATATATATATATATATATATATGAAGATTGGTAACTTTGAATACTTGAAACGCTGAGAGAAGGCACTGCAGATGAAATAACTTGGGTTTAAATATTGACAACGAATGGCAGGTTTGCCTTGAATATAAGGGTATAGGGACATGTTCAATGGCCTGTTCCCATTTACCTATGACTTGTATTGACTCTGAAAATCCAGTAACATGGTGACGCGCGTGTTTTATTTTTTAAAATATGAAATTATGCATGTTTAAGTTTACAAGTACCTTTGAACTCAGGTTGTTGATTTTCATTTGGACTATGGGGCCATATATATGTAAATTATCAAATTGAAAGTTTACATAAATGATTTTGACTAGATAGCTTTCTGTGTTTCTTGGGTAAACGACTAGACTTGAGAGTTTAGTTAGGGAAGTGTAATAGTACTGTCTGTGCTCTCTTTCCTTTTTCTATGCCTTTACAATCCCCATCCTCTTCCCCCAAATTTTTAACTCAATTGGGAATATTACTACAGATGATAGAGGAATAATTATTATGCTCATCAAGGCAATGTGCTTAAATGGATGGATAGAAATAGCTTCATCGCATGCAGGGTGAATTATGCACATCTGACACCTTAGACCCTGTAATGGCTGGAGATTTGTGCACTGACTGAACTGTCTTTTTCCCCCAAGAAACTTGCATGAAAGGCTTTACTTCATCGTTATTTTGACATGTTTCAGATTAATGCAGTGTACAATCTTCCTCAGAAAAATGTATTACTTTTTGACAAATGGTCAAGTGGCTTTAACTTTGGAGGCCCAGACTACTAATATCTTGGGTTTTGATATAATGACAGAATTTGACACATTGCTCAGAGAGGAGAAAGATATACTTACAACTCTGGCAGCACTAGTTGTGACAGAAAGCCCACAGAAGAAGAAGGATCCCCAGATGATGCACAGAAAGACTATGGCTCCAGTTGAATTGTGATACCTTCCATGGAATGCATCATATATTATTTGTGCAGGTACGAGTGCTCCGGCTGTCTCATTGTTCACATCATATAAGTAGCTAGGATCCTGCAATAAAATCCCATTTGTTTCTTAGTGTGATGTTTTGCTGCTAGAAGGAAACGATTGAATAGGTTGCAAATAAAGCAAGCTGTTCAGTTCAGAATCGGCTTAGATAAATGCTCCTTCAAGTTCAGTAAGTTATCCAATAATTTATCCAATGATCCGAGCTTGATCTCAGTTGTGAAGTTCAGTTAATAACTGAGCTGAGCTTGAGCAAAAGCTCAGTTAATAACCGATGACTTATTCTGCTCATGATCTTGTTCATGAACTGAGTTGTTATTTTGGACTAAAAAAGAACTGAGTTGTTCATGAACAACTCCAAATCGGTTTGGACAGAAGCTCCTATTCAATTTTAAAGCTCATTTAATAAATGAGCTGAGCTTGAGCACTGGCTTATTCTGTTCATGATCACACACACGTGTGAGTAGACGAGCTGAGTTTGAACTTGAATATGAGTTTGAACTCAATTTTAGGTTCAAACAANACGCTGAGAGAAGGCACTGCAGATGAAATAACTTGGGTTTAAATATTGACAACGAATGGCAGGTTTGCCTTGAATATAAGGGTATAGGGACATGTTCAATGGCCTGTTCCCATTTACCTATGACTTGTATTGACTCTGAAAATCCAGTAACATGGTGACGCGCGTGTTTTATTTTTTAAAATATGAAATTATGCATGTTTAAGTTTACAAGTACCTTTGAACTCAGGTTGTTGATTTTCATTTGGACTATGGGGCCATATATATGTAAATTATCAAATTGAAAGTTTACATAAATGATTTTGACTAGATAGCTTTCTGTGTTTCTTGGGTAAACGACTAGACTTGAGAGTTTAGTTAGGGAAGTGTAATAGTACTGTCTGTGCTCTCTTTCCTTTTTCTATGCCTTTACAATCCCCATCCTCTTCCCCCAAATTTTTAACTCAATTGGGAATATTACTACAGATGATAGAGGAATAATTATTATGCTCATCAAGGCAATGTGCTTAAATGGATGGATAGAAATAGCTTCATCGCATGCAGGGTGAATTATGCACATCTGACACCTTAGACCCTGTAATGGCTGGAGATTTGTGCACTGACTGAACTGTCTTTTTCCCCCAAGAAACTTGCATGAAAGGCTTTACTTCATCGTTATTTTGACATGTTTCAGATTAATGCAGTGTACAATCTTCCTCAGAAAAATGTATTACTTTTTGACAAATGGTCAAGTGGCTTTAACTTTGGAGGCCCAGACTACTAATATCTTGGGTTTTGATATAATGACAGAATTTGACACATTGCTCAGAGAGGAGAAAGATATACTTACAACTCTGGCAGCACTAGTTGTGACAGAAAGCCCACAGAAGAAGAAGGATCCCCAGATGATGCACAGAAAGACTATGGCTCCAGTTGAATTGTGATACCTTCCATGGAATGCATCATATATTATTTGTGCAGGTACGAGTGCTCCGGCTGTCTCATTGTTCACATCATATAAGTAGCTAGGATCCTGCAATAAAATCCCATTTGTTTCTTAGTGTGATGTTTTGCTGCTAGAAGGAAACGATTGAATAGGTTGCAAATAAAGCAAGCTGTTCAGTTCAGAATCGGCTTAGATAAATGCTCCTTCAAGTTCAGTAAGTTATCCAATAATTTATCCAATGATCCGAGCTTGATCTCAGTTGTGAAGTTCAGTTAATAACTGAGCTGAGCTTGAGCAAAAGCTCAGTTAATAACCGATGACTTATTCTGCTCATGATCTTGTTCATGAACTGAGTTGTTATTTTGGACTAAAAAAGAACTGAGTTGTTCATGAACAACTCCAAATCGGTTTGGACAGAAGCTCCTATTCAATTTTAAAGCTCATTTAATAAATGAGCTGAGCTTGAGCACTGGCTTATTCTGTTCATGATCACACACACGTGTGAGTAGACGAGCTGAGTTTGAACTTGAATATGAGTTTGAACTCAATTTTAGGTTCAAACAAAAGCTCGAGCTTGGTTTGTTTAGTCAGAAGGACAGAGCTGGGAGCTGTAATTGGATTTAGACAAAAAATTAACATGCCAATCTTGAACAAGATGCCCGAAGCTTGTCATGATTCCGAGTAGATCCTAAGCACTTTCTGAACGAACGCTGTGAACAGTCTAGCATTCAGCTTGATTCAATTCATTTGCAACCCTATATGACTGAACAAGACCAACTATTTAGGGGTACCCGGATGCTGAAAGTGAGAGCTAAATTGTATGCCCATCCGAACACAGTGATGATGCCAATGCTAGAAAGAATTGCAGTAGGACCAGTTCTATCAGCTCCTTTGGTTTCTTCTGTTAAATGAGCAGCAGTGTCATAGCCATATAGACAGTAATTGCTTAGAAGTACAGACATAATCACAGCATAGGGCTTGCTGCTTATTCCAGTTTCCTCAGGAGACATCTCGAAATGAGTGAACACATAGGAGGCTGGTTGTGTTGGCCTTGCCACCAGAGGAAGCATTATAATCACCACCATACCACCAAGGATCTGCATGTTTTATGAGATTGACTTGTTACCTTTCAATGTTTGAGCCTTACAATTAGGGGGTGACAATTGAGTTTGGTTGTGTTGTACTTGGTTGGGTATATGCCAAGTATTAGTCAATCTTCATTTGACTAGTTTAATTAATCGTGCAAGTTGACCTAGTCATCAATTATGTCTTTTTCCGGGTTGACACACATAACTCGTGAACCTCCTAAAATCCAAAATTAAACTACTTTTTTTTCTCAACTAAAATAGTTGCATATATATTTTTCATAAATTAAAATTCATTGGATCTAGATGCTTGTAAAATTAAGTAAATTTACTCTAATTATATAAAAATTCATATAATATTGGTCAAAGTGTGAAAAGAATACGAAAACATAACATTTTCTTTATTCTATACGAGGTAAAATGGTTTATTGTCTCAGAATTAAGCTATAAGTATACTAACCCGCCTCATTTAGTATTTGTGTTAATAGATTTTCTCAATTTCTTTGTTTGTTTTTCTCATTTTTGGGTTCACGTGCAAAACGAATTAGTTCATTATTCTCGTGCTGGTTAATTACTGTCGTGTCAAAACTTACTACTAATTATAGGTAGCAAATTTTATGTTTGTGTCTTTGTCGCGTCGTGTCAAAAACTTAAGATCACTTAAAACCAGCAAATTAGCATGAAGAATAAGGGAGAGAGGACATGGTAAGTATCACCTGCCACCAAATGGAAATGATGTTGAGGTATGCAATTACTTTGAGGGCAAATGAGTTGAGTACTGCCCAGACGAAGATGAGGAAGACGTACATGCACAAGAATACACTTCGAGGAGCAAAGTAACCCCCACCCTTGTTTGTTCCAGTGGACAAAAGAATAATTACTTGCAATGCCTGTGCTCCTGAATATGACTGCAAGTTTGTACACATCATTAGTATCGTCAACCCGAATTCAATTCATTAAAAAAAAAAAAAAATTTNAGACAGTAATTGCTTAGAAGTACAGACATAATCACAGCATAGGGCTTGCTGCTTATTCCAGTTTCCTCAGGAGACATCTCGAAATGAGTGAACACATAGGAGGCTGGTTGTGTTGGCCTTGCCACCAGAGGAAGCATTATAATCACCACCATACCACCAAGGATCTGCATGTTTTATGAGATTGACTTGTTACCTTTCAATGTTTGAGCCTTACAATTAGGGGGTGACAATTGAGTTTGGTTGTGTTGTACTTGGTTGGGTATATGCCAAGTATTAGTCAATCTTCATTTGACTAGTTTAATTAATCGTGCAAGTTGACCTAGTCATCAATTATGTCTTTTTCCGGGTTGACACACATAACTCGTGAACCTCCTAAAATCCAAAATTAAACTACTTTTTTTTCTCAACTAAAATAGTTGCATATATATTTTTCATAAATTAAAATTCATTGGATCTAGATGCTTGTAAAATTAAGTAAATTTACTCTAATTATATAAAAATTCATATAATATTGGTCAAAGTGTGAAAAGAATACGAAAACATAACATTTTCTTTATTCTATACGAGGTAAAATGGTTTATTGTCTCAGAATTAAGCTATAAGTATACTAACCCGCCTCATTTAGTATTTGTGTTAATAGATTTTCTCAATTTCTTTGTTTGTTTTTCTCATTTTTGGGTTCACGTGCAAAACGAATTAGTTCATTATTCTCGTGCTGGTTAATTACTGTCGTGTCAAAACTTACTACTAATTATAGGTAGCAAATTTTATGTTTGTGTCTTTGTCGCGTCGTGTCAAAAACTTAAGATCACTTAAAACCAGCAAATTAGCATGAAGAATAAGGGAGAGAGGACATGGTAAGTATCACCTGCCACCAAATGGAAATGATGTTGAGGTATGCAATTACTTTGAGGGCAAATGAGTTGAGTACTGCCCAGACGAAGATGAGGAAGACGTACATGCACAAGAATACACTTCGAGGAGCAAAGTAACCCCCACCCTTGTTTGTTCCAGTGGACAAAAGAATAATTACTTGCAATGCCTGTGCTCCTGAATATGACTGCAAGTTTGTACACATCATTAGTATCGTCAACCCGAATTCAATTCATTAAAAAAAAAAAAAAATTTTATTGAGAAAAATAATCTTGTTCGCAATCAAATACACGAGAAAATGCCTTTACCAATGTTGGTAAATATTTTCCCCCTCGAGCATAATCCAATGTCGATGATAACCTGTAAACTGACTTGTTTTTGGCTTTTTTCTAGGTTACAACATTATACATTGTTATGACTTGACCTCGACTTTCAACCAGGGTGCTGCAACCTTTTAGATTTTTAGAACTGCATGCACAACTCGGGTTCAATTCTCATATTCAATTTTCTGGGTGTAAGATTTTTAGTTGAAATTTTAGTAAAACAGGAAGGTATAAGCAGAAAATTGTAGTACCTGGGCACTAATTCCAGATATCAGGCCAATTGTTTCGAGCCAAGCACAGCACCATGAAGCAAATGGGCCCCATCTTGGTCCAGCCAAATGGGCAGCCCAGAAGTATAGGGACCCAGTGGTCTGCAATGTTTTTACCAACAGGACAGTAAAATAATGAGTCCACCCACTCTTCAAAATATACCACGTTATCATTATCTCGTAGTGTGATAAGCCAATTACGAATTAACACATAGAATTAGTAGATTCTATTAAATTGTGTAACAACCAATAATTTCTGCATTCAATCGCTATCATGTGAGATTAGTAGAGTTTCGTTGGTCTATTTGTTTGTTTATTATTAGTCGATGAAACCAACCGTTACATTGAATTTTTACTCGAACAACTGATTTTTATACCCTTACTTTAATTCACATTATAAATTCAACCTTGAATTGCACTTTATTATGTTTTTTTTTTGTTTTAGCCTAGATGGGGGCAGAAGCATACAGAAGTTTGGTCTTTCAAATTTTTGAAACGTCTAGAGTGAAGTTAGGGCGAATTATACTTCGCACTCTAAAAGATTTTATGAATTTTCTTTTGTACCTTCAAAGATTAAATTTTTTAAATTACGGTCTCTATATATCAAAAGTATTACAAAGTGGTTTTTCTATCAGTTTTCTCGTCAATGTTAATGGATTGACTTTTAACCAAAAAAAATAACGGAAGCTAACAAACATGTCACATTGTAACGTTTTTGATATATTGAAGTTACAATGTGAAAATCTTTGAAGATATAAAAGAAAAAATTTAAAATCATTCAGGTGCAAAATTGCGAAAACCCAGTGAACTTATTTAGTTTGAGGCTATTCATTACCCAAGCCAGAGGCTTCCCCCCCTAATGAAGAAAGTTTTTGTATAGGAACACAGCATAAAGTAGTGAGAAGGAGGAGAAGCATACTGGGAAAGAAGAGCAGATCTCAGCCATGGCAATCCCAACAAACCAGGTGAAAAAAGTGACCACAACCCATCCCCATATTAAGCTTGCCGGACCTGCATACAGCAAGCTCTGCCCATACAAAGGCGTTCCGGTGAACACCGCCATGGAAGAGAAAGTAATCGCCAGCGTCTTGAAAAATGTCTGCAAACAACCAAGGGGAAAAAAAAATATCATCATATTCAACAGTTTATTTACCTACCAATAAAAGAGAGAGATAAGATTTTCATAGAAATTGTTTCAAAATAGTTCCAACGAAACACCCATTTTGGTAACATCCAGTGCCTAATAAAATATATCGTCATTGATGGTGTGTTCTGCGCGGTTGAGCAAAAGAAAGGAAATGGACATGAGCAAACTAAGTAGTAGGAGGAAGATTAGATAAACCATCTCTCTTCTGAGTTCCTGCTTGTATCCAAGCTCATTGAGACGCTTCTCTGCTGAATCCATTTCCATAACCTGCAAAGAGATTGACATCCAACATCTTATTCTCCCAAACCCATATCAAAATTTGTAGAAGAGCTCACTACAATTTGCCAAAGTTGAAGAGAAAAGCACCATTCAGAATTCTCCAAGATTTTGAAGCACAAGCAATGATAGATATAAATATCCGAGCTTGAAGCAGCAGGCTCAAGAGTAACTTGGAGAAGAGAAACCTTAGTAGTTTTCTACAGTATCTTTTGCAGCATGGCGATCAACCCAGTCCCAACTATTTAGACTCAGTCCGATAAAAATTTTCGATAATTTAAGAGGCCCTCCTCTCCTCTATACCTTTGCTCCATCCGAGGCTAGATTCTTAGATCCGTTTCTGGTTGACCCAACAAGCATTGAAAATATAATTGGAATAAGAATAGTCACCACCTAGCTAGGGATGAGGGAGGAGTCTCCTAGTAGTGGAGTGTCATGAAGGTTGTCAATATTGTAAGAAATATCGTTGCGTATTTCTTTGACTTTGTAACTGTATAGTGCCATTTCCAATTTGTCTTTTACCTAGTTTTGGTCCAACTGATCTGGTCAAAAAAGCTGCAAAAATAATTAAAAAAAGAGCAACACTTTGAATTTTCAGCCGGCCAAAATCCAAATACTAATAAATAGCTGAAGTTTGACTTCTTAGCACCTACGCAAGTCTTTTTTTTATTTTAATAATATTAATTAGACGTAATTTTTCGATATAATTTGTTAACTTAATTCATCGTAATGAATAAATTAATTATATATCTCAACAAATACTAAGGTGCACTGTCAATCTAATTGTTATTAATGATTTTGTTAGACCATCTCCAATAGAAATTCAAATCCTTATCCAAATTTAAATAAAAAAAAAGGTAAAAAGTTTGATTTTGTATAGACATCTCTAATTGAGAAACTCAAATTTAAAGAAAGAGAAACTCAAATTTAAATGAGTACAAACTCAAATTTAAAAGAGGGTAAAATATGACCATTAGATTTTTAAGTGAGAGTAAAATCTCATCATTAAATATTTAGATATAGATTTGAGTCTCTCTTAATTTGAGTAAAAAAATAAGTTTCCATAATTTGTTATGAGTTTAAGTTTAGCATTAGAGAAAATTTTTAAAATTTTTTTACCCAAATTTAAATTTGGATTTAAAAAGGGTTAAAGATCGGAGATGCTACAACTAAAATTGTTGTTTCTACTTTTACACTTGGATAAATTATACTTTGACCCCCTAAAATATGGACTCAATTTCACTTTGTTCCAAAAATATTGAATTTTCACATTGCTCCCTCAACTACTTTGATTATTCACATTGCCTAAATCTCAGACGTCATTATTATTTTGAATAGAAATTGATGACGTGTCAGGCCAAAGTGAAAAAAAATTGCATAGTTTAAGGCAATCGGGACTTGTCTGGAAGGATTTTTGGTGAGGGTTTGGATTGATTTCTCTAAATTTTTCTAAACTCAAACTCATTTTTACAAAAATGGGATTTAATATTAAATCCAGTCTATACTCATGTTTGGTATGCAACACATACACATGTAGGTCTTATGGATTATTAATAATTATTTATCATCTAAATGACTATTTTACCCCTTAATCAATTTAATTCGTACCCATGTTAAGGGTATAATTGTATTTTGTATTCTTAACTCCTTAACCTATCTTCCCAAACTCACCCTCTCTCTAGGTTTGACGAAACCCATAATCATGAGTTTAATATATGGGCCAATTACGGATCGAGTTTAGAAACCTATGATTGAATTTGTAATCCAACTCATCTTACGAAGCTCCCATACCCCCTTACCAAACAGAACCCCAGTAACTCGTCATCTCGTTCACACAAGGAAATCTTCCAGCTCATTCTATAATCTGTTCTTCACTCAATCAGTAATCCCATGAATTATGAGATCCTAGCTTTTGCCTGTGTAATCCCATGAATAATGGGATCCTTGATCAACCTTCCTGTATATAAGTCAACTAGCTTTGAACGTGTGAATTTATTCATTTCTATGCACAAAATTATTTTGCACGTAGATTTTTTTTTGGGTAGTTAGTTTTCATGACTTAAATGTAGGGGTAAAATTATAATTTTTGGAGGATTGGGCAGCATAGAACATGTTGGGATAAAAAGATGGCTCTGTTTGGAGATGTGGGTTGCGTTCGGACATGTGTTTGTAATTTTTGGCAAAAACTTTGCTTTGTTAGGTTAGGACACGTGTGCACGTAACGGATGTGCTTCACTGTACGTTGTTTCATCTAATTTTTTTTATATATAAAAATCGAGGAATTAGTTTTAGGATTTTTTTTTTTTTTTGGCACATTGCAATCATAGGAAGCCTAGGAGAGACTCAAAGAGAAGATAGGTGAGGAAGAAGACAAGACCGGGTCAAGGATTGTGAGGGTTAGTACGTAGAAAACAAAGGAAAAAACACATTAGGACCCATTCTTGTGGAATTAAGGTAGGTTTTCTTTCCCTTTTCAAATTATTGAGGCTAGATCTATAAGTATTCAATTTTGTTAGCATGTGAATGTTTGATTTACGATCTCATGCATGTTTTTCTCTATAATCTTGCTTGATTCATGGCAATCGAAACTATTGTTTGTTGCATTACTTGATTGGATTTTAAAGGCATGGTCTAATCTCTTGATTTATTGATTTGTGATGAATTTGAATGCACTCGACACATTGTAGAGTGATAAAGATATAGGGTTATTGACCTAGTTGTACTTACTCCTTGTTTAACATTTTTTATCAAATTATTTTGATTGTGAATCAAGCGAAAAAATAAATATATCAGTTTTTGGGCATTAGAGACGATGTTATATCAATAGAGTTATCGATGTGTCTTAATATTAGGGTTTTGAGAAAAAAGAATAATGTTATTTTTATATATTATATTAAACATAACATGATCATTCAAAAGTTTTGTAAAGATAGAGAGATTTAGATGATATATCAAAGATTAAATTGTTATTTAAATGCAAAAAGATATAATCATAATTTACATATTTAAATATTAAAAGATATGTTAGCCTTCATAATTTTTTATAAGGATAAAATAGCAAATCAAAATTTTTTTATGCTAAAGTACTTTTATTAGTAGTATAGATATAAATAAGAAGATACGAGCAAGACAACTCTGCTCCATAAAGAAAAGAAGCCAGAAGGTTCATTGTGCATTTTTCGAATTTGTTAGCAAATCAAAATAAGATCCAATCTAGTCTAATAACTTAATTGAAATCCAATTTTGACAAATTAAGGCTGAACTAGGATTCAATTTGTAACGCCCCAAAATTCGGGTGTTCGTAATTACACAGTTGATCACTCATCAACCCGCAGAATATCCATGAATATCGTATAATTTGCTACCACGCCGTTATGTCCCATTTATTGAGATCCATAACTTAACAAAATTTAGACAGAGTTTCCTTTGTATGGAAAACTCTACCCAAAATACAACCTGTGCAATGATACAACATTGACCACACCGAGCTCATTTATTCATACTCAATTGCATAGTATCGGATATTACCATAATCATTATAACTACTTATATTCATTCATAAAAGAATAAGTGTTTCAAAAGAGTTTTATTTACATGCCTTTTTAATATAAAATAAGTTTTTGTTTACAAAAATTATATAAGGCTAAAAGTAAACATATACAAGGGATTGCAAAGTCAAAATAAGAGCCATAAATCGGCTCTGTCATCAAAGCGGGCCCATGGCCTCTCCTTCGGTGGACGTCTGTACAATACCTGAAAGATGTTCTCATAAAGGGTGAGCCAACTCTTAATAAGATAACTCCTATAGAAAATACCTTTCAACCCAAATGCATATGAAATGTCAATTGCAACAATCATTTCATGTATTCATTCAAATATGACTATTTTGAACAAATATCATAAATTATGTCATGCCATGAGATGACACTCATGCAAATAATACCAACATTGAGCCCCATCCTGAGCTCCCACAATACATGCAATGTCATGTGTATGTATTCGGACATTTTAATTCCCCGTCATTAGTGTTATGTACATTCAATGACTAATTAATTCATTTCCTTGTGTCTTTGTGGACAGACAATTTATTGTATTACACTAATGGGATACCACATCATCAACGGATTTTTAAGACATCTCGTCTGCGGCTCTGTTTTTGCCGTTATACTTTTCTGGAATTGCACTGCTAGAAATTGTGTAAACCAAGTAAGCGGACCTTGCACTCGAGGGAAAATCTTTCCCTTCTTATTATACCCCGACACATTTATTTATTTAATTTCCCGTGCGACTTAGCTGAACATTGGTTCGACTTTCCCAAGTCCACGATCAATCACCTATATGGTGATTGATTTCATACCATACACACACTCCCACCCATGTCAATGTCTATGAATGTAGTGCAGTCCGTGCATAATGCAATATAATGTGCAGTTGTCTTTGATATCATTTACAATGTCCGTTATATAATGACCGTAATGTAATGATATTTTCAAGAATTGACCCTTCAGGTTGCGGTTTTAATGTGATTGCTTTTACATGAGTGTGTATCACTATAAAAAAAAATATTTTTAGTGACGACTATAAAATTCATCGCAAAAAATAAGTTGTATTTTTAGCGATTTTTTTTATTTTTATTTTTGTATTCCTTACAAAATCACTTTGCTTTTTTCTATTACTTTTGGCGATGATTTTTTTTGACATTGCTGACTACATTCCTGAACGAGGCTAAACAACAACAACAATTTTAATGTTTGTCGCTAATACCTTTGACAACGAAAAAAATATTGTCAATGAGGAAAATTAAATTTTTTTAGTGTCTTTATATGATTTTCTTCATGATTATGTGCAAAAATTTTGTCATTTCAGGCTTGAGCAACTAAATCCAAGGTGTGGGGGTAACATACTTACTAATACCAAGGCCATCAGATAATTGTTTGGCAAGAATCATGAAGATCTCGAAATCAACTGTATAAAATACACAATGTATTATTTTTTTGAAAAAAAAAAGGGAAGTAAACAATTAATGTATTGCAACTTATCAATGATTCCCCCTACCCCATTCTCAGCATAATTTCAAATTTATGTGTATCCTTTTCATGTGATTAAGGGATTTATTATTTGTAATGATAATGTTTGTGATGGTTATATAAGTTATTTTTTGGTTGTTGGATTTGTTCTTTCACTTAATTTCTTGACGGAATGATTTCGTTATAATGAGTCATTTTTTTTGGGGGGATTAGATACCATTATATAGGAGAGTAGGATGAAGATATTTGATCCCACAACTTTAAAATTTAACAGCGAGGCGATGATTATTAAACTAATTGCTAACATAGTAGAAACCTTTTTTTTTTTTAATCTTTTAAGGAAAAAATCTATATATCCTCCTCTGTTTTAGATAAGAGGGATGAAAAAATAATTTTTTTTGTATTTCGTGTAAATAAAAAAGTGGAAGAAAGAAAAAAATATAGATACACATATTTTACTATTGTCTTTGTATATGAAATTAATGTGTAATCATATCTTATATATCATTCAAACTTTTCATTCTTTCAATTTTTTATCCTTCAACTTTTCTGTCATACCAAACAAAACATAATCTTAAAGGGAAGTGTTATATCACAAACCCTAAATGACCCACGTTTGGAATTCAACCAGTGGCAGATTTACACTGGGGCAGTGGGGACAATGGTCAACAATGTAATTTTATTTATTTTTTGATAGGTTTGAAATGTTTATAAATTTATAATTTTTTTAAAATTTGTCCACACTAAGTCTGATTATTATCACTCAAAATTTATTTTAGCAATCGCAATGAGTTTGTTGGTTGTCATTTATTTGACAGTTCTCTTTAATTTTTTTTTTCTCAATCAATGCTCTCTCAGTAATTGGATTCTTAATTTTTACTTTCTTGAACATTAGACTTTGATGTTTGTAATTTAACTGGGATAAATTATATTTCAGAATAAATTATCCCGATTGATTTATTTTCATTATGGTTTTAACTTATTCACTACAAAAATATTTTGGCTTTGTCCCTGGGTGCTATAATTAGTGATCCAAATGGTCCCTGGGTGCTATAACCCCAAATAGAGTGGATTCACAATCTAAATTACCTGAATTTTGGTCAATAAATAGTGATCCAAACTTGAATTTTTTTTTTCTTGTTTTGGAACTCATAACACAAATATAAGACTAGCATTAACTCCATTGTTTTTTTTTGGAAGAGGGAGGTGGAGAGAAACTTAAACTCTTGATCTCTAAAAGACAAAGCCTTCAGAGTACCATTAGACCAAAGATAGATTGGTAGCATTAACTCTATATGCAGCCTTAGTTGAACCAATATGGGAGGGGGGAAAAATGGTTTGGAAAAGGGCCACTTTTTGACTTCACATGAGCAATATAGCTCAAAATTTAACAATTCAAGTGCATAAAATTCCCCTCCCTCCCCCAAAAAAAAAGGGTGCAAATTGGATCGTGCCCAACACGGTTGTTAGAACTTGGAGTTTATCTAGAATGATCTAGAGGGTGTAAATAGGTCTTAAGCACTGATAACATAAATTTATGCCCAATTAAAACCTAATTAAATCAAATACCAATTTCAAAAATCAAACACAAACATACACAATCCGTCAACCTCAACCCTCCAAAGCACTTCCATCAATTTGTCAATTAAGATGATGAATGTATAAAATTATTCATTCGATCAAATTATCAACTACATAGTGTGTGCAAAAATCGTAACTATGTATGGAGTAGAGAAAAATCAAGCACAACACAAGACAAGTAATTTTTACGTGAAAACCCTTCATGTAAAAACCATGAGACCATAGACCTCCTCACCTAAATGCAAGATTACACGTTTAAAGTCTTAATACTCAACCAATTCCAAGGTATTCATACTTTTAAGTGTTGTTATCCGGCAACTTGTTAGTATCTCTCATGTTTGGTTCTTCTTTAGAATAAAAAATTGAGGAATTGGCTGGAGAAATTTGTCTAGGAGTTGGCTCGTGCAACTACGGAAAATACTTTTTGGATCCAATTTGTGGACTTAATCAATTACAACCGTTGGATTGAAAGTGAAATACATCTAACATTGAAATTCACAACTAATATCCAATAATTACATAAAATTTGGCTCATTTACTAAGTTTTCAAATTATGACCCGATAGCATCACTCTACTCGGCGTTTTCTTTCAAAGAATTCTCAACATGTCTCCTCAACTACAAGCAGATTAATACAACGGTAATGTCACATTACTATTGACACATTTTTAAATAATTGCTATAATAAAAATCCTAAACCACGAAAGGGAATATAATATTTTTTGAAAGTCATCCGGTTTGTATTGTTTATAGAATTAAAAATGTACAAGTGAGAGAGATGCCCAAAAAAACCCAAAAATAGAAGAAGGAAGAATTAACCCAAAAAAAAAAAATAAGAAGGGAGAATTACACTCAAATCTACTTGTAGCTTAATGTCAACAGTAATGCCATTAAGTTTTATTCTTGTTTGATTTTTTAGTTTTATTTCAATAGATAATATAATTGTATACTAATTATAATTGTTTAAGAAAAAATTAGATTTTTTTTTGATTTTATTCTAATAAATGACATAATAAAACATGAATTTTGGTTATTAAATTTATGTTCTATTATGAATGACTTAGACCATTTGTTTTATTTTTTTAATTTTATTCCAATAGATAGTATAATTATATACTAATTACAATTTTTTAAGGAACAATTAGATTTTTATTTTTGATATCATTTCAATAAATGATACAATAGAATATGAATTTTAATTTTAAAATTTGAAATATTTGATATTTGAGATTTTTGATTGAAATATTTTTTGTCTAAGTATGACATTTTAAACTTGAGAATTTAAGTATTATACACCTACAAAACTTCAGCGGGTCTGAGTGTAATTTACTAATGAATATACTAACGGACATTGACGACAGGAGTTCAAGTGTTACGTACGTACAAACCTCAATTGATCTATGTATGATATTTTAAATATTAAGAGATCTGAGTGATTAAGTGACAAATTTCAGAAAATCGGAATGTAATTCTCCACAAAAAAAAAGAAAAAAAAGCAAAAACCAACAGCCGGCATCACACAGACAACATAAACTCTTAAATTAAAGGACATCATAGTAAATTAGAATCAAATTGACATGACTTCAACGATCATTCAAGTGTATTAGTACTTGGAGCCTGCACTTCACAAAAATAATGTCCAAATGGAGGATTAGATGGAAAAATAAATCTTTTCTCCTGTTAGCCGGCCTTCCATTGGATTGGTTTGGACGATATTGGATTTCAAATTCCAATCCAATTCAATCCCAATTATCTGGCCAAACAAACCCCTTTGAGAAGATAGGACAATTGGGTATATATATAAGCAAGAGCCCACCGGTCTAATACAAAAAATCTTCTTACAGAGCCGTCCACCGGTCTAATAGAAAGAACTGAGCGTTAGGTAATAAACCACCACCAATACTAACACATAATAAATATAACAGTGATACTATCATCCAATTATAAATTGCTAATAAGGCTAGTTAATATTTTAACTAGAATTTTGAGATAAGCTTCGTTGCGAATCAAGTTTACGTTCCTATTAGGACCTTATTCTATAATTAGTCAAGGAGGATTGCCACGTGACATTCATTTAATAAAAAAAAGGATATATTGTCAATCGAAGTGGCTTGTTCAAATTCGAGGACAATTATAACTTTTGTGATGGAGGGAATGTAACGATTATCCTGAAATTTGACAAGGTAGCAGTTATCAATACTTAATGGGCTCCAGAAAACTTAAATGCAGCAGTTAAAACAAGAGAGAGACTGGAGAAAAACTGCCTTAAGAAGCCAGTAGAACTGCTGATGGAGAAATGCCTATAAAAGAGGCATTGATTACAAAGGAGATGACATAATAAAACTCATCAAAGACCCATGACTTATAAATGTTTAAGAGTAATTTTAAATTAGTTTTAGGATAGAATTAGTTCCAGAGACTATTGTACTAGTGAGAGAGATGACCCAAAAAAAAAACAAAAAAAAGAACCAGCAACAGGCATCACATAGACAACATATGGGGCTCTAAGATTCGTACATTGCCGCCCACTTTTGGGTTTTGCTTGTTCACAGTGCCATATGGCTAACACACTCAAAATGCAAGTTGATCTCGTAATATATATAATTAAAGTTTTAGCATCTAGAGTTTGTAGCAACTCGGGGTCCACTCAATACAAAGAACTGAGCGTTGGTGTTCAAAACCACCATAAAAAATAGTAAATAATTAAATATAACATTGAAGTCTATTTGACACTTTTTGGTATTAAAAAAAAAAACATTTTCCATGGGTGCACCCCTTGAAAATAATAATACTTAGTGTTGTTGTACAGTTCTTGCAAGACAAATTTTACACTGCATCAATGTTTACTATTATTGTATGAAAACTTTTTTAAAATATGTGTAAAAAGATTCATGTTATTAGTTTGGATGACCATACTCTTTTAAACAAGGAGAAGTCTAAAATGTCATTATAAGTTCTTTTCAATCATGGCTAGAGATGAAAGTGACCAGAAGTTAGAAAAACTAGCGAGTGCTTTGAGGAATGGAATTGCACGACTTTTCGATATGTACGCGAAGAATCGAACAGCGAATGAATGTTACTCACTGATGTGTGAGTCTATCAAAAAGGCAAGAAAGGCACTGAGCAATAGAAGTGCTGTTCATTTTATAAATGTAGCAGTTTGTGTAGGTACCCATTCAATCAGATAAATTTTGGGTGGGGAAAGCCAATATGAGTGGGTACTTCTTGCAGTTTGATCAAGGATACATTTCATTTGATAGATGCTCTGGAAGAGGGTGGCATAGAAGCTTCGGTGAGTCTAGAAGAGAAAGAAAAGGCCATTTTCGAATGTGACGAAAAGCTTCTTGCGTTTGTTTCTTTGAATCCTAGGGCTTTAGAGATTGAATGTGTACCTGTTTATGTTTGATTAGAGTTAGTTTAGGTCTTGGGGGGTCCGGCATTTGTTCACCAAAACGATGTTGCTTAAATCAACAATACATTCATGGATGATTTTCTACGTACAGAGTGGTCTCGAACCAGTGAAAAAACAGAATAAGGTGTGAAGGGACTTGGCCCAAAATGCCATTCCAAACTAATGTGGAAGTGATAATTTGATGTTTTGTTTGATAAAAGTAATGTAACAAAGTTATAAATTTAGATGAATACTATTCTCTTTTTTCATATTTCCAAGGCAAATTGACATATCATAGATTAAAAATTCAATATCATTGGAATATTTCTGAAATTAATACAAAATCACCATAAGACTGGAAATTAATTGGATAACAAATGAATTTACGCCTCTGGTTCAATAGTTTATCGTTGTTATTTTTTGAGTTTAAAATTTGAAAAAGTTACCATTAAGCACTTCACCACCCTTCAAAACATACAAATGCCATTTTATATCCGGTTTCCCGAGCATCTGGAGGATCATTGAACAGGAATGTCATACAATGACAAAAAATAATATTTAATTAAGACAGATAGAAAAACAAAACACTGGTATCACTGGCCACTTCAAAAGATACACACAAATTTGTATAAAAAATGTTACATAATCCAAATTGAACTAAAAACTTAAAACTTAAATGCATATCATCCCTTGGATAAATGTGGGATGAGTGGGTCCTACTGAAAAATTGATAAGACTCATTCATCCAAGAGATGATATGTATTTGTATTACAACTTTTTAGGTTTCATTTAAGTTTTGTAGCATTGCTCAATTTGTATATGGTAATGCAGGAGATACATCAAACCACTTTATAATATATCAATGCACGAGGTACAAATTTGTTTATCGCTGCGTCAACGGGAACATGAAGAAATTACTGTCTCCAAGTGTAAAAAACCAAAAAACACTCTGAATCTACAAAGAAAAGAAAGAGAATNTTCTTTGAATCCTAGGGCTTTAGAGATTGAATGTGTACCTGTTTATGTTTGATTAGAGTTAGTTTAGGTCTTGGGGGGTCCGGCATTTGTTCACCAAAACGATGTTGCTTAAATCAACAATACATTCATGGATGATTTTCTACGTACAGAGTGGTCTCGAACCAGTGAAAAAACAGAATAAGGTGTGAAGGGACTTGGCCCAAAATGCCATTCCAAACTAATGTGGAAGTGATAATTTGATGTTTTGTTTGATAAAAGTAATGTAACAAAGTTATAAATTTAGATGAATACTATTCTCTTTTTTCATATTTCCAAGGCAAATTGACATATCATAGATTAAAAATTCAATATCATTGGAATATTTCTGAAATTAATACAAAATCACCATAAGACTGGAAATTAATTGGATAACAAATGAATTTACGCCTCTGGTTCAATAGTTTATCGTTGTTATTTTTTGAGTTTAAAATTTGAAAAAGTTACCATTAAGCACTTCACCACCCTTCAAAACATACAAATGCCATTTTATATCCGGTTTCCCGAGCATCTGGAGGATCATTGAACAGGAATGTCATACAATGACAAAAAATAATATTTAATTAAGACAGATAGAAAAACAAAACACTGGTATCACTGGCCACTTCAAAAGATACACACAAATTTGTATAAAAAATGTTACATAATCCAAATTGAACTAAAAACTTAAAACTTAAATGCATATCATCCCTTGGATAAATGTGGGATGAGTGGGTCCTACTGAAAAATTGATAAGACTCATTCATCCAAGAGATGATATGTATTTGTATTACAACTTTTTAGGTTTCATTTAAGTTTTGTAGCATTGCTCAATTTGTATATGGTAATGCAGGAGATACATCAAACCACTTTATAATATATCAATGCACGAGGTACAAATTTGTTTATCGCTGCGTCAACGGGAACATGAAGAAATTACTGTCTCCAAGTGTAAAAAACCAAAAAACACTCTGAATCTACAAAGAAAAGAAAGAGAATAACCCTTGAAATATTCTATTATTGATTGATTAACAACATAAAATTATACTATATAAGAAAATTTATTGAAAAACTCAAAACCTTAAGGCTTTCAAAATGAAAACAAATCTCTAGTATTGGGAAAATTACTAAAAACAAATAAACACATGTCTAATCATTTAGAAAAATTGACATGGTTTAGGCATCAAATCACTTTAGCATATTCCTAATTAAACTCTCGTTCTAAATAAATAAAAAATAATAAAAACAAAATAAAATAAAAATATAAAACCATTCTACATTAGACCCTCCTCCCTCTTAAAAAAACTCATGCCCAAGTTTCTATGGCTTGAAACAACTTGATGCGTTGGCGTTTAATTGCATTAACTTTGTAATTCAAATTAAAATTTTTAACTAGACACTATGAATCTGCTATACTTTCAAAAACTGATAAAATAATCTCCCATTCAACAACCTTAGACAACCGTAACACGGTTTTAGGAATTTCTTGACAAATATCTGGCAACTCAAAATTATCAGGGTCCAATAAAAATTAAAAATTAGCAAAACCAAAAAGAAGTGGACCAATGGATTTTTCATGTGCAAAATTCTCATCCTGCTCAACTCCACGAAATTCATCTTGAATTTCAAGTTTATTGTCCTCGGGAACTGTGTTCACAAATAAAAATTTTTATTACTAGGGCCAACAATATGAAATTTCTTGTCTTTTGGTTCTGTAGCCTTTGCATCTGTCACGTCCTGATTTTTTCCAAGAAATAATTGGGCGAATATAAGGAATAAAACTGCACATAACTCATAATAACCTTCCATATATTATTATTTATACATTCTGCATACGGTTGCATCTCTGAAAAAAATTGATCCCCACTCAATCAGATAAAATGTTCTAATGCGACATAAAGAGAAATAGTAATAACATGTTATATCTGTCATATCTCCGCCTTATTTCCCTGACTTATTTTATGTTTCTGAAAAAAATATTAAATATAGATGAACTCACTATCCCAATAAAATAATATTTATCAATAACTATCAAAGTTTTAAACAAATAAATGCAAGAATAGGTCAAATTAAAGAATTAAAAGAATACAACACATATCGATTATATCAATTTGTCAATTTTATGATCCACGCATGAACTATCTCTAGAGAAAACTTTGGAGTCTTGTACCATAGGGAACCCGATGTCCTTTTTGCTTTTCTAGGAACACCAATACCGAAAATTCTGTGGTGCCATACAAGCTAACAACGACAACTAATACCACTAACCAGTGAACCCAATGACTAGGAATCTTGTGAATCCTTGCGAGGAACACACATCTACTAATCCCCTGTCATCGATAATGTGCATCTATAATAATTTCATCAAAAAATAATTCTACAAAATAATTAGGGTTTTAATATAAAAAATATAACAGGTGCATGATCACAATTAATTGATAAAATCCGAATTCAACCCCATGATTAATGAGATATAATATTACATTATATAATTAAAATTGATTTGATATGAAACCCCTCAAATATGCATGAAATGCATTAATAACAGTAAAAGATAGAGGAAATCCTACCTCTGACGTAACCTTGACTCGATATCGGGTACTGTGGCAAAACATATGAAGTAATATTTTGGAATAAAAATAGGTAATATTGACATAGTTAAACTAAAAATAACTTTTAGAGTAACTAAAGGAAAATTACGTTACTTGAGTTTGATCAAAAAATATTTAAAGAGCATCAAATTCAGGTGATTTGAATCTATAAAATTACTAAATCACAACTCAAAAATCTTACCCAAATTTTGACCGTAAGATCAAACTCTTAAGTGGAGAAAATTTTAACCCTTCTCTTTTTTTCGCCCTTTTTTCCATCCTTTCCATCTCTTTCTTTCTTTCTCGCCTCTTCTGTGTTGTCCAAATGGCCATTGGCCAAGCTATTTATAGCCTATTTGACCCCTACTCACGTCATTGACGAAGCAAAATGTTAGCATCAGCATGGACAAATGTCCATGCTATGTCAAAGTAAATTTTTTTTTTAAAATTTATTCCTTTCAATCTTATAATTATGTCAAAGTAAATTTTTTTTTTTAAATTTACTGTTGTCAATCTTATAATTAGGCCACACAATTCTAGACATGACTTGTAAAATCGACATGAATCCGACACGAATTTAGTAGATTTGAGTATAATCTTAACGAGTTTGGGTGGTTAACGAGTTAACTCAGTAGACCTGTGAAATAAATGAACCAGATTTGTGTTTTACCTATAAACTCGTTTTAACCTGTTAACAGTGGTACTGTAAATTTTTTTAAAAAAATTAGGTGTCTCAGCCTCTACCTCAGCTCACACCTCCCATCTCTTAGACTCATTCAAATTTAATAATCATTTAATGTTTATTTTTTGTCTTTATTTTTTTGCTCAGCTAGGATTTATTGTTATAATAAATAGGTTAAACATGTGTATTGGGCAGCGAATTGATGATTTTTCGTGTGAACTCGAAATAGTTTAACCTATTCTCTTATTTAGCGGATGACACACGGGTTGTATCAGGTAACCCATATAATAAACAATTCGTGTATGAGTGTGATAGTTGAACTCGTTTATATAAACGAATAAGATATGGATAAAAGATTTTTTTGACATAAATCCATTCCACTGGACACGATTATCAAGCCTACTTATAATACTCCCACCCCCATTTGACACGTGCTCCATTATACATACCTAAATATAATAGAGGCATCTAATCGAACATATCATTTCGGCACCATAGAGTTTTCCTGATAAGTAAACAATACTTTTTAACCATAATAAATATTTTAATTATACTAAATATTTTAAAAACAATAAATATTTTAACCAAGAACGGTACCCGTGATATGTCGAAATCAACGGAATAAAATATATTATGTACTACTTTTCGGCCAAAAAACGGGTAGCATACAATTAATGTATGGCAACTTATCGATGCTTTCCCTACCCCATTCTCAGCATACTTTCAAATTTATGTGCCAGAAATTTTGGCCAGTGGGACGACCTAAATCATATGAATATTAAAATTATTAGGGAAACTTTCAGTTTTATTCCTCCTACTTTATTATATCTTCAAAGATATCCCCTTTGTTATAAAAAATATCACTGATATATTTTCTAATTTAATTTAAACATCACTAAGACCCCTTACCATTAAACTACCATTTCTAACAATTTTTTTTTTATCTAAAATACCAAAAGCGTCCCTACATAAACCTCAAGTAATTTGATTTGAGTCGATTGAAAATAATTTTTAATTGGCTAAAATAATATTTTAATTAGCCCAAATTTTTAAAAAAATGTAATTTTTAATTGGCTCAATTTAATATATAAATAAATAAATTTTAATTAACTTGAATCAAATTTTAATCGGCTCAAATTTTAATACGTAAAAAAAATTAGAAAACAAAGGGGGTCTCATTGAATATATGCTTATCTAGATGGAGTGTGGATGAAGTTTGTCCTCAAATATATCATAGGCAATTTAGTATAACTGCATTCTAGTTAATATTTTTAATATGACAGGAGGTGTCACTGAAGATTTAGAAAATAGAGAAGGTGTAGTTGAAATTTTTTCAAATTACTAATGTTCACAAAAATATAATTTCATTAATAGAACGTCAATTAAAATAACAACTCATATACATGAGTGCAATACAAAAAGAGCCAATAAAAAAAAGTTCACTATAAATTTATCTAAACAAGAGGAAATCTAAAAAAAAGTTCACTATAAAGTTCACTATTAATACTTAAATGGGCTCTAGAAATCTGCAAAATCAGCAGTTTAAACAAGAGGAAAACTAAAGAAAAACTGCCTACAAAAGTTGGTATAACCGCCAATGAAGAAATGTCTATAAAAGAGGCATTGATTGCAAATGAGATGACACAATCAAACTCATCAAAGATCCATGGCTTGCGCATTTCTAAGAGTAGTTTTTAATTAGTTTTATAATAGGGTTAGTTCCAGAGATTGTTTTATCAATCTGTTGTAACCCTGAAACCTTCCACAAGTGTTGTTAAGGCAAACTTTTTATTGAAAATAATTTGGATCCGGCAACTTGTTTGTACCTCTCATGTTTGGTTCTTTAGATTCAAAAATTGAGGAATTGGATGGTGAAATTCGTCTAGGAGTTGGCTCGTACAACTACAGAAAACATTTTTTGGATCGAATTTGAGGACTAAATCAATTACAACTGTTGGATTGAAAGTGAAATACATCAACCATTGAAATTCACAACTAATATCCAGTGATTACATAAAATTTGGGTCATTTATTAAGTCTTCAAAATATGACCTTATAGCATTACTCTACTCGGCGTTTTCCTTCAAAGCATTCTCAGCATATCACCTCAGCTACAAGCAGATTAATACAGTCGGTTTGTATTGTTTATGGAATCAAAGACGTACTAGTGAGAGAGATGACCCCCCAAAAAAAAAACAAGAACCGACAACAGACATCACATAGACAACATATGGTACTCGAAGATTTGTACATAGCCGCCCACTTTTGGCCTTTGCTTGTTCGCGGTGCCATATGGCTAACACACTCAAAATGCAGGTTGATCTCGTAATATATATAATGAAACTTTTAGCATCTAGAGTTTGTAGCAACTCGCGGTCCACTCAATACAAAGAACCGAGCGTTAGTGTTCGAAACTACCATAAAAAAAATAATAAATAATTGAATATAACATTGAAGTCTATTTGACACTTTTTGATATTTAAAAAAAAAACATTTTCAATGGGTGCACCCCTTTTAGAAGGTTGCTACTGAGCCTATAAATATATAATGTTTTGGACGACATAAAATATATTGAAATATTCTATAACATTTTTACTCACAATAGCTTTCTCATTTTCTTTCCGTGCTATGTTTCTTTCATAATGAGGCGCGAATCTTCTTAAGAGAGCGATGTAATTCGTGTTTCACCATATTGTTCACTTTATCTTTTGGATTCTATTTTTCCAACACAATTTTCAAAAAGTGTTTCGGCACAAAATTAAAAATAATAACACTTAATGTTGTTGTACAGTTCTTGCAAGACAAAAATTTTACACTGCATCAATGTTTGCTATTATTGCATGAAAACTTTTTTAAAATATGTGTAAATTTGTCATAAAAAGATTCCTTTTGGACGACCATTCTCTTTTAAACAAGGAGAAGTCTACGATGTCATTATAAGTTTTGTGGTTTATTTTTATAATTTTGAATGGTTATTTATAATTTTTGAGGATTATTTATAAGTTTTGATAATCATTTACAATATTTGAGGGTCATTTATAAACTTTTGAGGTTTGTTGTGACAGATTCTAAAAATTTTTAAGATAGATTCCAAATGATCCATAAAAGTTATAACTTAAACTTTTATTGTAAACAAGCCTAAAAATTTATAAAATTTAGTAGTACAATACCATAATATTTTGTTCGGGACGATAGTGGACTTATTTAAACAATTGTCTTTTATGCCTTGCCACAACACACACACACACACACACACACACACATATATATTACAGTAATGCTATACTGACCAAATTTATATATTTATATAAATTTATATATGGACATGTGCCATCTTACAACTACAAATAATATAGCGATACTCTTCACACTTATATCCAAACAATATCTAACATTTCTCGTATGGAAACCATGAAGCATCACATATTCTCCAAAACAACCATCAACCCCTCTTCACCTACCCCAAATCACCTAAATTCTTACAATCTTTCTTCTTTGGATCAGCTATCCCCTCACATTTATACTCCCTTAGTACTCTTCTACCCTAGAACAGGAAGCCATAGCCAATCCAATGTCCCTGATGACATTTCTTCTAGGCTCAAGAACTCCCTCTCCAAAACCCTTACTCAATACTATCCATTTGCCGAAAGTCTCTCAGAAACAAGCTCCATGATCAATTGTAACGACGAGGGAGTCAATTTTTTCGAAGCCCGAATGGATTGCAAGCTATCTGACATTCTGAAACAATCCGAGCCTAAGACACTTGATCTATTATGCCCAAGTGGCATACTGTGGAATGACTCCTATGAGGGTAGTCTAGTGGTCATTCAGGTTACAGTTTTCAGCTGTGGAGGCATTGTAGTTGGTGTTTGTATGTTGCACAGAATTGGTGATGGGTGTACAAAAAACGCCTTCATTAAGGACTGCGCAGCCATAGCAGTTCAGTCCCAAGATCATCAAGTGTCTCATGTGTTCATCTCATCTTCGATTTTACAACTTAATGATCCACCAGTACTCTCAGATAAGCTTGAGCAAGGGAATTGTATCACGAGACGATTGGTGTTCAGTGCTTTGAAGCTAGCCAATCTCAAGACGATGGTGAAAAACTTAGAATTAAATAATGCCAGTCAGGTTGAAGGTGTCAGTGCACTAATTTACAACTGCGCTATGGCGGCGTCAAGGGCAATATCAAGTGCATCTAGCCCATTTATCTTGATCCTGCCAGTGAATTTACGCCCGAGAATTGTCCCACCATTGCCTGAAAATTCTGTTGAAAANAAATTTATATATTTATATAAATTTATATATGGACATGTGCCATCTTACAACTACAAATAATATAGCGATACTCTTCACACTTATATCCAAACAATATCTAACATTTCTCGTATGGAAACCATGAAGCATCACATATTCTCCAAAACAACCATCAACCCCTCTTCACCTACCCCAAATCACCTAAATTCTTACAATCTTTCTTCTTTGGATCAGCTATCCCCTCACATTTATACTCCCTTAGTACTCTTCTACCCTAGAACAGGAAGCCATAGCCAATCCAATGTCCCTGATGACATTTCTTCTAGGCTCAAGAACTCCCTCTCCAAAACCCTTACTCAATACTATCCATTTGCCGAAAGTCTCTCAGAAACAAGCTCCATGATCAATTGTAACGACGAGGGAGTCAATTTTTTCGAAGCCCGAATGGATTGCAAGCTATCTGACATTCTGAAACAATCCGAGCCTAAGACACTTGATCTATTATGCCCAAGTGGCATACTGTGGAATGACTCCTATGAGGGTAGTCTAGTGGTCATTCAGGTTACAGTTTTCAGCTGTGGAGGCATTGTAGTTGGTGTTTGTATGTTGCACAGAATTGGTGATGGGTGTACAAAAAACGCCTTCATTAAGGACTGCGCAGCCATAGCAGTTCAGTCCCAAGATCATCAAGTGTCTCATGTGTTCATCTCATCTTCGATTTTACAACTTAATGATCCACCAGTACTCTCAGATAAGCTTGAGCAAGGGAATTGTATCACGAGACGATTGGTGTTCAGTGCTTTGAAGCTAGCCAATCTCAAGACGATGGTGAAAAACTTAGAATTAAATAATGCCAGTCAGGTTGAAGGTGTCAGTGCACTAATTTACAACTGCGCTATGGCGGCGTCAAGGGCAATATCAAGTGCATCTAGCCCATTTATCTTGATCCTGCCAGTGAATTTACGCCCGAGAATTGTCCCACCATTGCCTGAAAATTCTGTTGAAAACTTTTCGTGGTTCTTTTTAATCATGGTTAGAGATGAAAGTGACCAGAAGTTAGAAAAACTAGTGAGCACTTTGAGGAAAGGAATTGCACAACTTTTTGATAAGTACACGAAGAATCGAACAACAAATGAATGTTACTCACTGATATGTGAGTCTATCAAAGAGGCAAGAAAGACACTGAGCAATAGAAGTGGTGTTCATGTTTATAAATGAAGCAGTTTGTGTAGGTACCCATTCAATCAGATAAATTTTGGGTGGGGAAAGCCAATATGGGTGGGTACTTTTAGTTGTTTGATCAAGGATACTTTTCTTTTGATAGATGCTCTGGAAGAGGGTGGTATAAAAACTTTGGTGACTCTAGAAGAGAAAGAAATGGCCATTTTCGAACGCGGCGAAGAGCTTCTTGCGTTTGCTTCTTTGAATCTTAGAGCTTTAGAGAATGAATGTGTACCTATTTATGTGTGATTAGAGTTAGTCTAGGTCTTGGAGGTCCGGCTCCTGTTCATCAAAACGATCTTGCTTTAATCAACAGTACATCTGTTGTTGATTTTCTAACAATAAAACGGTCTTGGAATAGTGAAGAAACATAATAAGGTGCGAAGGGGCTTGGCTCAAAATGCCATTTCAAACTAATGGAAGTGATAATTTGATGTTTTGTTTGACAAAAGTTGTAAACCCCCGCATGTTTATAGTAATATTATAATAAGTTGTGTAGAAATTTTAATATAGGTAATGACGTAGGAATGAATCATATGGATTATAACCGTAGAAATAATTATATTGTGAAAATTCGGATAAATATATTAAATCGTTTGTAATAGAAGTTGTACCAACCATGTTTGATGTGCAAAGGTATGTTGTATAAATTTGAGATGACCTTGGAAGGATTAGAAATGGAAAATAGAGGAAACAGGTAGGTTCAGCGAAATTGTACCGGTATGCCGAAGACCAGTAGTTAGACCGTATCAACAAATTCCAGAAATTTTTAAGTCGCGAACAGTCGGCCCTTCTTTCACTATAAATATATAAAGACATCCCATTTAGTCCCATTTCAACACTTCTAAGCCTAAAAAACCTTAGAGAAGAAGAGAGAGAGGGAAAAACACAAGATCAAAGGGGCTTTGCACTTTGGATTGAATCAAAACCTTAGATTTCTTCAAGAACATCAAGGTAGGGATTTTTTTCATTCTTGTCCATTGAGGCTAGAGTTTATATATATATATATATATATATATATATATATATATATATATGTTTTGCTTCTAAATCTTAGATATATACTATGAAATACTTGTTTCTTGAAGTTCCTACAAGTATCACCATGTTTTGAAGATATTTATGGTTTGATAGCCATGAAAACCTAGTTTTTGAGAAAAATGAATTTTTTCTTCTCAATGTTCAATTGTTCTTGATTTCAAAACTCTAGTGCTTTGTATTAAACAACAAATGGTATTCATGATGATCTCTTGTTTAATTTCTTAAATTGTGCTCTAAATTTAGAAATTTTGGATTTACTTATGATTTGAGAAAATGATTGTTATTACATCCCTTGTATGGTTGTTTTGATGAATTTGAATTACATTTGAGCATTGCCGTAGAGTATTAGAGGTTAGTCTATCCCAATGGGGGTGAGATGGTTGCCTAACATTTGTAGTGATTTATTGTTTGTGAGAGCAACCACTATTGTTCACGTAAGTTCGAGGTTGAGGGTGGGTGTACCTCTCCTGGGAAAGATTCGTCAATGCCGTAGGGGACGGTATAAGCCCTTCCTAAAGTGGTTTGTGTGGTTATGGTTGGGTGAAAGAGGTAGAGTCGTTGTGTAAATTTATGGGAAGCAACCAACATTCATGAAAATATGGGATGAAACTAATGAACGATTAAGGTTATTGTGTAAAATTGGTTTCCTACAAGAGCTTGTGGAGGTATGAGACTCCTCAAGAACTTGTAGGAAATAGTTTATGGTTGGAAATGGTTTATTGTTGAGAAATTCATTTTTTACTGTTCATTTAAATTATTGCTATTGCGTAAACTTGAGATCCGTTGAAATGTCCTGATTTCATTTCAAAAAAATTGATATATGATATTTGCAGAATGAGACCGAACTGTTTTATATGTTTTCTAAATCTTGTTCGAGTTTGGTAGGAAGGTTGCTACAGAGCTTAGTGCTCACCCCCTACAACTATATTATTTTCAGATTGTGGTTTAGAGGAAAAGGTCAGAACTGATGAGCAGGTGGTTTGGGAAGCCCAATTGGAGGAAAGCGTGGATCCCGAGGGGAATGTTTAGAGTTGATCTCTTCATACTTTAAATTAGGGGATATATTTTGGTACATTATTAGATGTATTTTTGTTTATTCCGCTGCTAGAAAATAGTTGATTCTTTTGGAATGTAATGTCTATGGTTGACCTATTCTTTTGGGATGATATTGTAAACGTTATATTTGATGAATGAAATATTCTTTAATGATAAATGTATTTAGTTGCTCTCATGATATGAATGATTTTTAAAATTGTAATGCCGTTCAAGGTAGGTTTTGGCGCGTTACAAAAATAATGTAACAAAGTTATAAATTTATGGTGATTACTATTTTTTTGGGCAATATTTCCAAGGCAAATTGATATATCATAGATTAAAAATTCAATATCATTGGAATATTTCTGAAATTAATACAAAATCACCATAAGAATGGTAACAAATTGGATAACAAATGAATTTACATATTTGGTCCAATAGTTTATCGTTGTTATTTTTTGAGTTTAAAATTTGAAAAAATTACCATTAATCACTTCACCGCCCTTGAAAACATACAATCACCATCTTATATTAGGTTTCTTGAGCATCTGGCAGCTCATTGAACAAGAATGTCACACAGTGAGAAAAAAAAATATTTAATTAAGATAGACAGAAAAAAAAAACACAAAGATATCACTAACCACTTCAAAAGATACATACAAATTTGAATATGGTAATCACTCTAGCATATTCTTAATTAAACTCTCATTCTAAATAAATAAAAAATAATAAAAACAAAACAAAATAAAATATAAAACCGTTCTACATCAGACCCTCCCTCTTAAAAAAACTTGTGCTCGAGTTTCTATGGCTTGAAACAAATCGATGCACCGGCGTTTAACTGCATCTACTTTGTACTTCAAATTAAATTTTCTAATGACACACTTGCATGAATTTACTATGCTTTCAAGAACTGATAAAATAATCTCCCATTCAAAAACCTTAGATAACTGTAACATGGCCTTAAGAATTTCTTGACAAACATCTAGTAACTCAAAATTATCATGGTCCAATAGAAATTAAAAATTAGTAAACCAAAAAGATGTGGACCAATGGATTATTCCTGTGGTAAATTCTCATTTTGCTCAACTTCACGAAATTTATCATGAATTTCAAGTTTATTGTCCTCAGGAACTGTGTTGACAAATAAAAATTTGTCATTTTCATTTTTATCACCAGGGCCAACAATTTCAAATTTCTTGTCTTTTGGTTATGTAGCATTTGCATCTGTCATGCCCTGATTTTTTCCAAGAAATAATCAGGTGTGAATAAGGAATAAAACTACACATAACTCATAATAACATTCTTTATATTATTATTAATACATTATGCGTATGGTTAAATCCCCCCCTCCCAACAAAAAACAATGGTACGATCTTCACTCGATCAGGTAAAACATTCTGACACTGCATAAAGAGAAATAACAGTAACAAACTTTATCTATCATCTCTCCACCTTATTTCCCTGGCTTACTTCATGTTTTTGAAAAAAAGTGGTAAATATGTATAAACTCACTAGCCTAGAAGGATAACATTTATCAATGACTATCAAGGTTTTAAAACAATACATAATATATATGAACAAGAAATAATTTTAGGAATAGGTCAAATTAAAGAATCAAAAGAATGTAAATCATATGCAAGGGTGACTGTTACATTTGATAACTTATTATATTTTGTTTAGAAAAACCTCTTGGAAAGAATCTTATATTCTATCTGAGAAATCTCATAACTTCAAATCTCAAGGGTTCCAGTTACTTAGTCTTTTTCACTACTTACTCCAAAACAATAACAATAGTTCCCTGTGGATTCAACTTCGGACTTAACTGAATTATTACTATAGCTTGGTTGCCTACAATTGGGAGTACATATTTCGGATCAAGTCAACAAACTTGTAATATGTCTTCCAATATCTAGATCACCCTTTCAGATTGATCATTTGTTTGAGGATGGTAGGCAGCACTGAAGTGCAATTTTGTTCCCATTATTTTTTGTAAACTCTACCAAAATTGAGCCAAAAAAGAAGAATCACGACTTGACACAATTGATAATGGTACCTCATGTAATCTTACAATCTCCCATATATAGAGTAGACTTAGTGTGGCTAGAGTATTAGTATTCTTCATGGCAAAGAAATAAGCCGATTTGGTGTGTTGATCCACTATTATCCATACTGCATTGTATCATTTTGAAGTTTTAGGTAATCTGACCACAAAATTCATAGTGATATGATCTCATTTTCACTCTAGGATAGGTAAGGATTGTAACAACCCACCAGGTTTCTGATGTTCTACTTTTACTTGCTGACATACGATACATCGAGTTATAAATTTAGCCATTTCCTTCTTGATTCTTTTTCACTAATATTGATGTTTCTTATCTTGATACATTTTTGTACTACAAGGATGTATGAAAAATTTAGAGTGATGACACTCTCTGAATATCTCTTTTCTTTCAACTGATCATTATCGGGTACATACAACCTTCCTGGATATAATAGTTCCCTCTTTCGTAACCACCAATTCTTAAAAATGTTTCCATGCTCCAGCTGTGTGCAGATGGATTTTAGATGGGAGTCCGAACATTGTAATTTAGCAACTATATGTCGGAGAATAGGTTGAGCAAGAGATTAAACAAACGTAACTGACCTTCTTTCTCACTTATCCAGATGTCATAATTCTCTAGTGCCTCCATCAATTGTCATTTGTCCCTCATCATGTTGATCACTACACTTCAAGATTTTATACTCAATGCATCCACCACCACATTAGCTTTTTCAGGATGATATTGCAGTGTGAAATCGTAATCCTTGAGATACAATATTTAGCGTAATTGTCAGAGATTCAAGTTTTTTTAAATGAATATATACTTGAAACTTTTGTGATTATAATAAATCTAGAATTTTTCCACATATAGATAACAATGTCCTAACTTCATAGCAAAGACAACAGTTGTCAATCCCAAATCATTTGTGGGATAGTTTCATTCATGAACCTTTAGTTGTCTTGATCCATAAGTAATCACCTTATTATTTTGTATTAACACACATCCAAGTACTTGTAATGATGCATCTGTATAAACATCATACCCAACACTACTTTCAGGTATAGTAAGAATAGGTGATGTGATTAGCTTTTCTTTTAAGATGTTAAATGCATGCTTATATTCTTTGATCCACTCAAATTTTTTTCCTTTTCGGCTGAGTAGGGTAATGGGCATAGCTATTCTGAAAAATTATTTGACAAACCTTTGATAGTACCCTGCCATTCCCAGAAAACTCTGAACTTCCATTGCATTCTTAGGTTGATCACAATTCATTATCACCTTAATCTTACCTAGATCCACTACCACTCCTTCTTTGAATATTACATGCCTAAAAAATTTGACTTATTTCATCTAGAACTTGATGATGCACAAAATTGATTTGCACAACACCCGTCAATTAAGCAATATAAATTGCAGTAAGTAGAGGGAGAGAGAAAACAAGGTTTATAGTGGTTCGATCAATGAGACCTACGTCCACTTTCAATGACTAGATTCGTTGAAAATTTTATTGACTTTGGTGCGTTGGGAGAGCAAGAATTACAAGAGAGAGAGAGAGAGAGATGAGCTTGATTTTGTTGAGATGCCTCCCAAGTGTTGGGGGAGCCTACAATTTATAGAAGTCTGCGTAGTAATTGAGTAGCTAGACGGTTATAACGGACCGGAGGCAACTTAATAGCTGATGACCTCTCCTCTTTTTGGCGACCTCTCATTTCCCTAGCGACCTCTCCTCTTCCTCAATGGGCAAGGGTATAGCTCCTGGATGCTCTCGTAGCTCCCTAATGGGCTTGACCATCTTGAACCTCATAGGGTTTGCTTGGTCTTCTAAAATCTTTGGCTTTTTTCCCATGTATTGGGCTATTTGGGCTTGATCCATCATTTTCCCCCTAATGCCCCATGTCCAATGAAACTTGGAGAAGTGGGCATTCAACTGAATTTGAATTATGACTCAAGAATACTCCTCACCCGCGTCCATGTTGCGCAATGACAGGTTATAGGGATCGACCTTGCTCTTTTCTGAATCAGACAACAAGGCTCCATCTCCATTCTTGATGTAGTTTGACTTGCTAAACACCTCAAATCTTTTCCATTTTTACTTGGATTTTTAAGAGAGCCCTTGGTTTTTAATTTGGGCTTTTCCTTCTTTGTAAACCCCAAGCTATAAATAGGAGCCTCTCCCTTTATTTTTCCCATTTCAAACAAACTTGAGGGAGGAGGAGAGCTTTTTCTTGGAATCCTTGAGAACCCAGATCCCATCCTTCCCATAGAAGCTTTAGTGAAGGAGAGTGCTTTTTTTGAGATTTCTTGGAGACCCAAGGTTTGTGGTTCTTTGGGTTTGAGTATTTTAATCAATGGTGGCTAGTGGAGAGGATGTTCAAACCTTGGTGGGCAAGTCGAAGAAGGTGGAGGTGTCCGTGGAGATGGGTTAGAGGCACCTGGCTCTAGGGAGGTGGAGCTGTGGGGTGCCTCTATTGTTCACGCAAGGAGCTTGCAGCACTCGCTGCTGGGTGAGGCAAGGAAAAGTCTGGGCCCCCATTTTGGCGAGGCAAGGGTGGCCTTGGGCGAGCGGGCTTGGAGTGCAAGCAGTCGAGGCAGCTTGGGTGCTTCGGGCGCTAGTTTGGGCGACCAAGGAAGCGGTCTGATTTGAACGAACAGTTGGGCGCTCCTGCCATCTGCACGTGGGATGAGCTGGGCGAGCTACCCAAGGGGATGAACGTCCATTTTGACAAGGATTGGAGGCTGCCTGCAACCCAATGGGTGAGCATACCCGATGGAAGACGAGCAGACTCGAATGAGACCAGCAGGCACACGGACCAGACGGGTGAGCAGGCTGTCTTGGGCGTTGATTTGGCCACTGCACGCGCTGATTTGGGTGCCAATCTGATCAGCTTGGGCACTGACAGTGGTGTAGGCGCAATGAACACTTTTGGCAGTGATGATCCAGCTTCTCTGAGTGTAGCTTCTCAAAATCAAATTCCTCAAGATTTTTGTGGTAGGGGCTCGGGCAATTCTTCGAATCCTCGTAAGAAAAAGCACAAAAGCAAAATAATTGATGATGGGTCCAAGGTGAGTACCCTTTCTAGTATACTCAATATTGATAATGAGATCTTGAGGATTATTTTTGTTTTTCACATTCCTCCGACTGTATTGTGTCGCTAAGTTGAGGTGGGTGAGCCCGCTACTGACGACTCATCGGGTGATATTGCCGTTTATGAGGAGATGATTGAGGCTGGACTGAGGTTTCCCATGTCTCATTCTATTTGCCACATTCTCCATTATTTTTCAATCAATCCGGGGCGACTGTCACCCAACGGTTGGAGGGTTTTGTTGAGTTTCCTGGTGTTGTGGAGAAAAGTGCATCATGAGGATGCTTCCCCGTAGGAGTTTCATGGAGTTTATACCATGAGTGAGACCCCTGCACCCAATCGGGATTGGTATTACTTTACCACTAAAGACAAACTGATCACTAAATTGTGGTTCAACTGTCATAGTTAAAAATCTCACTTTTTATTTGTTTGGGGAGAGTGGGTTGTAGAGGCCGATAAGACTTTGGTACCAAAAGGATTGAGTACCCCTAAGAAACTTGTTATGTCTTTCACTTACTTTCTCTCCTTTGTTCTTTTTTCGTTTTCTTTTTTACTTATCATTCTTCTTGCAGATCCCCCTGTGCTCTCCCAGGGCCAAGAGTGGAAGTTGGAGGCGGTGAGAGCTTACCCTGATAAAGACTTTGAAGCCCTTATGTCCAAAGAAGGTGGTGCTACCCCGAAGTTCGGTGGCTCCTCTTTGAAGAGGAAAAGTGAGTTAGTTCCTTTGCACCTTTCTCTTTTACTTGGTGTTTTCCATCTAGGTAACACTTTATTTTCTTTGTAGCTATAGATAGGGAGAAGATCGGTCTCACCTCTCCGTTAGGAGTCTTCCCCCTTCCGAGATGGCAAAGAAAACTTCCAAGTTGATGACGCGCGGTGCCTCCCAAGTGACCTTGCCGCCCGAGGTGTGCTATTCTCAGTCAACTCCTCAAGTGGTGCCTCGGGCACCTTCCCATAAAGTGGCTCCTCCAGAGGTGCTTCCTCAGTCGAAGACTTTCTCGATTGGACCTTCCACTGTAGAGTCTTGGTTGCTGGCCACACCTTTTGCCCCCCGTTCATCCACTCCTCCTATGGGGAATCCTGGTGGAGTATCTTCTCAGATATGCTCTATGTTAGGTAATGCACCAGTCATCAAGGATTGGTTTGGGTTGTTTTTGTACAACAAGGATGTGAATGAGATTAGTTCCCTGGGGTACGGAGGAAATTCTTAGCTCTTACCTGAGTCCAACCTTCTAGGAATGGCGCCTTTTTATAAGAGGTAGATATCGCTACGGATCTCATCCCTCCACTTGAAGGATTCCGGCTGACCTGGCGGCACCGAGCCCCAGTAGCCTTTATCTCTCTTCGCCAATAGGACCCTTTCCTAAGGCAATCGCACATCGGAAGAGAGTCGTCTTCCCCCTGCCATATAAGTGAACACTTCCTATGGAGGAGGTACCCACTAGCGACCTGATCGATTGTGCGTGCTAGATCTTGCACAATATAAAAATGAGAACAGATCTCTCCCTTGGTGAACTCGAGTGAGTCAGTTGAGTGGTCAACCACGCTGCTTGGAACAGCCTGTGAGATCCGGTGGTAACTTGGAACGGTAATGGGAGACCCTCGCGGATCAAAAGAACGATCCAGTAAGACTGAAGAAAGGTTCCTGGAACAAAGAAGAACAAGTTAGAAGGGCGCCGGAGTGTTTTTCGGCGTATCCCCTCTGACGATCAAGTCAGTTTTTGAGAGAGAGGAAGAAGAAAACACTGAGTATAATTTGTAGCAAAAGTTTCACCTCTCGTTCTTGCCTTTAGTGAGGAGTATTTATACCTCAAATACTCATGATTGTTGTCAGTGTGGTCAGTAGGTGATCATTAGATACAGGCAACGTGCACACTGATTCCTATGAAGAATGTCTTCTCTCTTAACTGCTCGGGACCCCGAGCAATCAAGTCTGTGTCATCGGCCTGCCGACGGTTCAATGAGCTCCTCTCGGGGAGGATGCAATAAATGCCCAGCCTTAGAGACATTTATTGTCTTTTACTTCTGAGCCTTACCGCATTGAATGCAGTTTCATCAAGGGAATGGTGTAATTAAATGCTTGTTTTTTCAGGTCGCGTGTCAGCAAGGTCATGCGGTCTTTCTGTCTCTGATGTGACAAAATATGCCACGCGTCCATTCCTCATTGGCTGTGGCCCCTGCCTTCCTGTGCCTTCTGACACCAATTGTGTAAGACGAGGTCATGATATCTAACCTAGCCTAGCCTAGGCTAGCGACCAGTGCATCAATAACCTCTGCTGGAGCAGAGAACTTCATCATGGACGAGAGGGGTACATCTCGCTACCGAGGAAGAGGTACATTTTGGTACCGAGGAAGAGGTACATCTCAGAGCCGAGGAAGAGGTACATCTCAAAAACTGAGGAATAGGTACATCTTGAATCCGAGAGGGGGAGGCCTAGCAACCGATGTACCATATCAGACCGAGGGTACGTGTCGGTACATAAAAACGTACTGGATGCCACTCGATCCCATGATAAGTACCTCGGGGTAGAGGGGACTTGTGACCCGATGGGTACGTGATCTCGATAACAAGGATCAGTGACACCAATGACACGTGTCTTCATCTTGGAGTATTTCGAAAATGTCCCATCAACTGCCCCCCAGCCTTCGATCTTCTGACACCGAGGACACGCGTTGTAAGGAGACGAAGGGTTTTGCAACAACCCCAACTGCTTCATCATTGTCCCTAGCCGTTTTTCCTACTTAGGATGTCGTGCGTATTAAATATGTCGTTTCGTGCTTCGCGCCCAATGATGGGATAGGTGCTATATATAAAGGGGATTTCTCTCTTCTTTTCTCATTTCATCGTTCTGAACTTTTCTTCACAGAGAGCCCTTGCCTGAATCTTCGCCAAAGATCTCTTTCCTTCTGTTTGTCAATTGCCCAACCTTTTCATTGAAGCTTTAAAGCCAGCAGACCCATCCTTGCTTCTGAACATTCTTGGAAGGAGTCGATTCAAGTTTTTCAGAAAAAACCTCTTTTTACACTCTGGTGAGTCCCAGTATCTTCCCTTTCTTTGCCCTTCTGTCTCTTTCGATTTTTCGATCACCGGAGGTGTTTTCTGGTTGCCCTTCAGCGACCAATTCCCGGGAAGCCTTCTTGGGGATCTTCGTGGAAAAGACTCCCTCTATTTTTTATCACTTTTTGAAGATGCCTCGTCGTCGCCCTGCCCCTGAGAACCCTCAGGCCAGTACTTTGAGGCCAGGGAAGTATAAAGTAAAAGGTGGTGAACAAATTAATATATTTAGGGTTAAGTATAGCGTTCTCCCGAATGTAGACATAGAGGATTATGACCCAGCTGTGCATCCTCGTACCCTCGATACCGAGGACGCAATGCCTTTTTTTTATCAAAGCCATCATAGAAGATGGGATTACGTTCCATTTGCCCCCTGCTTCTCCAGCTCCTCTCTCATTTCTGCCTCTTTCCTGGGCAGTGTTGCCTTAATGTCTTTAGGATAATTATGGGGGTCCTAGAGCTCAATAGGCGTCTTGGGGTAAACGTCAGGCTGAACGATATCTTTTTTTGTTATTCCCTCTTGAGAGTTACGCCTCAACAACACTTCTACCTCAAAGTCAGGGACCCATCTATGTACCTCGTAACTCACCTTCCTGACTCGGACAAGGGGTACAAGGATGACCTACTCATCTTTAAGGGATCTTGGCAGAGAGGTGTCGGTCCCGAGTATGACGGCTTGTTATGCCCTTTGGAATGGAGAACGACAAGTACGTCGGTTCCTTTGGGTCTATTATTTTGTTTCTGAGATTTCCTACGTGCTCATGACCCACTCCCCTCTTTTTGATTGTGCAGACATCTCCCCTCGGGAAACAGCTCTTCCACCTCGGTCGTTGGTGAACTTTGCGGACCTAGTCACCGTTTGGAGATTCACTGGTGACGACGGGCTCGGCCGGGCTGCCCACATCCTCCTGAATTATACTCTCGGATATAAGAAGTTTTCACAGCTTCCCCAGCCTTTCGATCCTTCGCGGTGGTCTGAACTTTTCGATCAGGCAGTGAGGCAAGAGGTTGAGGAGAACTTGGAAGAAGACCCTGACTAGGCCTCAGAGGCAGAAGTAGAGGGTGAAGTTGAAGAGCTCGGGGTCAGAGAGGACTTGGTTCCTTCATACGCTGAGGTGGGGACTTCGGGCAGAGACTCGTGGCCGGACTTCCAAATCCTACAATCTCTCGACGCCGAAGACGCCCTTCAGGTAGCCATGTCCAGCACGCCCCGCATTGATCTAGGGTTCCTAAGGCAGAGGCAAGCCCTCGCTGCTGGGAAGGGACGAGGATCTACAGGTGGAGCCCCATCTGCAGGGACCAGCGCCACCCCGTCCTCAAGAATCGTCAGTCGGGGTCAAGTGCGTGACCGGGATCCTCAGGTAGAGGAGGAGAGAAGGATCAAACATATAGGCACGACGGCCTTGGCAAGGGATCCAGGGCCCCCTCCGCTCAGCAACAAAGTGGGAGAGGCCGTGGGTTACCTCCNCCTACGTGCTCATGACCCACTCCCCTCTTTTTGATTGTGCAGACATCTCCCCTCGGGAAACAGCTCTTCCACCTCGGTCGTTGGTGAACTTTGCGGACCTAGTCACCGTTTGGAGATTCACTGGTGACGACGGGCTCGGCCGGGCTGCCCACATCCTCCTGAATTATACTCTCGGATATAAGAAGTTTTCACAGCTTCCCCAGCCTTTCGATCCTTCGCGGTGGTCTGAACTTTTCGATCAGGCAGTGAGGCAAGAGGTTGAGGAGAACTTGGAAGAAGACCCTGACTAGGCCTCAGAGGCAGAAGTAGAGGGTGAAGTTGAAGAGCTCGGGGTCAGAGAGGACTTGGTTCCTTCATACGCTGAGGTGGGGACTTCGGGCAGAGACTCGTGGCCGGACTTCCAAATCCTACAATCTCTCGACGCCGAAGACGCCCTTCAGGTAGCCATGTCCAGCACGCCCCGCATTGATCTAGGGTTCCTAAGGCAGAGGCAAGCCCTCGCTGCTGGGAAGGGACGAGGATCTACAGGTGGAGCCCCATCTGCAGGGACCAGCGCCACCCCGTCCTCAAGAATCGTCAGTCGGGGTCAAGTGCGTGACCGGGATCCTCAGGTAGAGGAGGAGAGAAGGATCAAACATATAGGCACGACGGCCTTGGCAAGGGATCCAGGGCCCCCTCCGCTCAGCAACAAAGTGGGAGAGGCCGTGGGTTACCTCCTGCTCCTCAGCAACAACAGCGACAGCAGCAACAACAGCAACAATAGACTCCTCCTCCCCTTCCGCAGATAGTGGAAGCCGCTGAGTGGAATCCTCGAGCCACTGATCACATGAACCGAGTGATCAGGGTCGACGACTCCATTTTGCAGGACCCTCATGTCGCCCATGCAGTNTTTCGATCAGGCAGTGAGGCAAGAGGTTGAGGAGAACTTGGAAGAAGACCCTGACTAGGCCTCAGAGGCAGAAGTAGAGGGTGAAGTTGAAGAGCTCGGGGTCAGAGAGGACTTGGTTCCTTCATACGCTGAGGTGGGGACTTCGGGCAGAGACTCGTGGCCGGACTTCCAAATCCTACAATCTCTCGACGCCGAAGACGCCCTTCAGGTAGCCATGTCCAGCACGCCCCGCATTGATCTAGGGTTCCTAAGGCAGAGGCAAGCCCTCGCTGCTGGGAAGGGACGAGGATCTACAGGTGGAGCCCCATCTGCAGGGACCAGCGCCACCCCGTCCTCAAGAATCGTCAGTCGGGGTCAAGTGCGTGACCGGGATCCTCAGGTAGAGGAGGAGAGAAGGATCAAACAT
The DNA here is from genome assembly GCA_963454935.2 of Ilex paraguariensis. Lineage (NCBI taxonomy): Eukaryota > Viridiplantae > Streptophyta > Magnoliopsida > Aquifoliales > Aquifoliaceae > Ilex > Ilex paraguariensis. Next base: position 234,556 of record CAUOFW020003503.1, read on the forward strand.
ATAGGCACGACGGCCTTGGCAAGGGATCCAGGGCCCCCTCCGCTCAGCAACAAAGTGGGAGAGGCCGTGGGTTACCTCCTGCTCCTCAGCAACAACAGCGACAGCAGCAACAACAGCAACAATAGACTCCTCCTCCCCTTCCGCAGATAGTGGAAGCCGCTGAGTGGAATCCTCGAGCCACTGATCACATGAACCGAGTGATCAGGGTCGACGACTCCATTTTGCAGGACCCTCATGTCGCCCATGCAGTGAGTGAGACGTTGCATTTCGAGGCCGACATGATGGCTCATAGGGGGCGATCAACGAACGTGTTATTTCGCTCTATCATCCAGAATTCCCTGGTGGTAAGTNATACGCTGAGGTGGGGACTTCGGGCAGAGACTCGTGGCCGGACTTCCAAATCCTACAATCTCTCGACGCCGAAGACGCCCTTCAGGTAGCCATGTCCAGCACGCCCCGCATTGATCTAGGGTTCCTAAGGCAGAGGCAAGCCCTCGCTGCTGGGAAGGGACGAGGATCTACAGGTGGAGCCCCATCTGCAGGGACCAGCGCCACCCCGTCCTCAAGAATCGTCAGTCGGGGTCAAGTGCGTGACCGGGATCCTCAGGTAGAGGAGGAGAGAAGGATCAAACATATAGGCACGACGGCCTTGGCAAGGGATCCAGGGCCCCCTCCGCTCAGCAACAAAGTGGGAGAGGCCGTGGGTTACCTCCTGCTCCTCAGCAACAACAGCGACAGCAGCAACAACAGCAACAATAGACTCCTCCTCCCCTTCCGCAGATAGTGGAAGCCGCTGAGTGGAATCCTCGAGCCACTGATCACATGAACCGAGTGATCAGGGTCGACGACTCCATTTTGCAGGACCCTCATGTCGCCCATGCAGTGAGTGAGACGTTGCATTTCGAGGCCGACATGATGGCTCATAGGGGGCGATCAACGAACGTGTTATTTCGCTCTATCATCCAGAATTCCCTGGTGGTAAGTTCATCTTTGCTTCAATCTGTTTTAGCCGCCTTTCCTTTTAGTAACATGCCCTTTCATTGGCAGGCCACCCAACAGATCTCCGTAATAGCGGCGCGGTATCATGGGGCTAGGATGGACCTTCAGCGGATTCGAGAGCAGTAGGAAGAAGCCGAGGAAGCCCTTGTCAGTGCTAAGGAGGATGTGGCTGCCAGGGATTCCACCCTCGCGGGGCAGGGTGCTCAAATCGAGCAACTCCTCAAGGATGCCGAGTTGGCAAAGGTTGGCACTGAAAAGCTAAGTGCCCCTCTTGTTGACGTTGAGAGGAGGATAACAGAACAGACGCAGCGGCTCTCTGCGGCAGAGGAGAGAGCTGTTGGTTCCGAGGAAAGCTGTTTGGCTCTGACCCAGGAGCTGGACAGGATCAGGGATGAGGCACAGAACAGGAAGTTCGAGGAGCAACTCCGAGAAGAGTTCGCCGATGACGTGCTCCCCGCTCTTGAGAAAAACAGCAAGGAGTTCTTCAAGAAAAGGGTGGGACAAGGCGTTCCAGTCTGCTGGGATTCCATCAGACTCCCCGCTCTTTCAGATGCACAAATACGTGCCCTCGGCGGAGATGGAACAGGTCGAAGCCGAGATTGTTGCCGAGGACGTGAATCCAACGCCGGTGGAAGATTCGGTTGATCCGTCCGAGCCGATAATCGTGGATTTGTCTGACGAGGCCATGCTGGAGCGAGCTCCTGACCATGTTATTCCTCAGGCTCTCACTGTTGCCGAAGTGCCTCCCATTCTGCCCACTCCCGAAGATGCTCAACCTCTTTACGCTGATTCTCCCTTGGGCGATGTTTTGGAGATGCCCGGGGCCAGATGAAAAACTCTTTTTTCTTTTTGATTGTACTTTTTTCTATTGTAGTTTTGGGGACGCAAAGCCCCTCTTTTTGAATGAACTTTTTTGTACTTAATCCTTTCTTGCGTACACCTTTGTAGGAATCCTTGAACCATCCTCAGGGCCTTGCTCATCCAAGAGGCTTGCTCTCATGGTTGTTTCGGGGACAAGAGTCCTCGAACTCTGTCCCCAGGGCCTTGCCATTCTAGGAGGCCTGCTCCTGTGTTTGCTTTGGGGGCAGGAGTCCTTGAACTCTGTCCCTAGGGCCTTGCCCTTCCAGGAGGCTTGCTCCTGTGTTTGCTTCGGGGGCAGGAGTCCTTGAACTCTGCCCCTAGGGCCTTGCCTTTCCAGGAGGCTTGCTCCTGTGTTTGCTTCGGGGGCAAGAGTCCTTGAACTCTGCCCCCAGGGCCTTGCCCTTCCAGGAGGCTTGCTCCTGTGTTTGTTTCGGAGGCAGGCACTGAGGGTGATAATACTCAAAAATAATATTTCTTTAGATTCATCACATTCCACGGTCGCATTACAAGTTTTTCATCCATATCTTCTAATCTATACGACCCGGCGCCTCCGATAGATATCACTTTGTAAGGCCCTTCCCAGTTAGGTCTCATTTTCCCTTCTGTTGGGTCACGGGTATTGGCCGTTACCCTACTGAGGACCAGATCACCGATTCAGAATTCTCGCGCCTTGACCTTTTTGTTGTACAGTTGGGAAATCTTTTCTTGATACTTTGTTATTCTCANTTGCCGAGGACGTGAATCCAACGCCGGTGGAAGATTCGGTTGATCCGTCCGAGCCGATAATCGTGGATTTGTCTGACGAGGCCATGCTGGAGCGAGCTCCTGACCATGTTATTCCTCAGGCTCTCACTGTTGCCGAAGTGCCTCCCATTCTGCCCACTCCCGAAGATGCTCAACCTCTTTACGCTGATTCTCCCTTGGGCGATGTTTTGGAGATGCCCGGGGCCAGATGAAAAACTCTTTTTTCTTTTTGATTGTACTTTTTTCTATTGTAGTTTTGGGGACGCAAAGCCCCTCTTTTTGAATGAACTTTTTTGTACTTAATCCTTTCTTGCGTACACCTTTGTAGGAATCCTTGAACCATCCTCAGGGCCTTGCTCATCCAAGAGGCTTGCTCTCATGGTTGTTTCGGGGACAAGAGTCCTCGAACTCTGTCCCCAGGGCCTTGCCATTCTAGGAGGCCTGCTCCTGTGTTTGCTTTGGGGGCAGGAGTCCTTGAACTCTGTCCCTAGGGCCTTGCCCTTCCAGGAGGCTTGCTCCTGTGTTTGCTTCGGGGGCAGGAGTCCTTGAACTCTGCCCCTAGGGCCTTGCCTTTCCAGGAGGCTTGCTCCTGTGTTTGCTTCGGGGGCAAGAGTCCTTGAACTCTGCCCCCAGGGCCTTGCCCTTCCAGGAGGCTTGCTCCTGTGTTTGTTTCGGAGGCAGGCACTGAGGGTGATAATACTCAAAAATAATATTTCTTTAGATTCATCACATTCCACGGTCGCATTACAAGTTTTTCATCCATATCTTCTAATCTATACGACCCGGCGCCTCCGATAGATATCACTTTGTAAGGCCCTTCCCAGTTAGGTCTCATTTTCCCTTCTGTTGGGTCACGGGTATTGGCCGTTACCCTACTGAGGACCAGATCACCGATTCAGAATTCTCGCGCCTTGACCTTTTTGTTGTACAGTTGGGAAATCTTTTCTTGATACTTTGTTATTCTCAAGGCGCCTGTCTCCCTTCTTTCTTCCACTAGATCCAAATCCAGTCCAAGTTGATGGTCATTTCCCCCCGCGNAACTCTTTTTTCTTTTTGATTGTACTTTTTTCTATTGTAGTTTTGGGGACGCAAAGCCCCTCTTTTTGAATGAACTTTTTTGTACTTAATCCTTTCTTGCGTACACCTTTGTAGGAATCCTTGAACCATCCTCAGGGCCTTGCTCATCCAAGAGGCTTGCTCTCATGGTTGTTTCGGGGACAAGAGTCCTCGAACTCTGTCCCCAGGGCCTTGCCATTCTAGGAGGCCTGCTCCTGTGTTTGCTTTGGGGGCAGGAGTCCTTGAACTCTGTCCCTAGGGCCTTGCCCTTCCAGGAGGCTTGCTCCTGTGTTTGCTTCGGGGGCAGGAGTCCTTGAACTCTGCCCCTAGGGCCTTGCCTTTCCAGGAGGCTTGCTCCTGTGTTTGCTTCGGGGGCAAGAGTCCTTGAACTCTGCCCCCAGGGCCTTGCCCTTCCAGGAGGCTTGCTCCTGTGTTTGTTTCGGAGGCAGGCACTGAGGGTGATAATACTCAAAAATAATATTTCTTTAGATTCATCACATTCCACGGTCGCATTACAAGTTTTTCATCCATATCTTCTAATCTATACGACCCGGCGCCTCCGATAGATATCACTTTGTAAGGCCCTTCCCAGTTAGGTCTCATTTTCCCTTCTGTTGGGTCACGGGTATTGGCCGTTACCCTACTGAGGACCAGATCACCGATTCAGAATTCTCGCGCCTTGACCTTTTTGTTGTACAGTTGGGAAATCTTTTCTTGATACTTTGTTATTCTCAAGGCGCCTGTCTCCCTTCTTTCTTCCACTAGATCCAAATCCAGTCCAAGTTGATGGTCATTTCCCCCCGCGTCGAAAGCTTGGGTTCTTATGGTCGGGAGCCCTACCTCGAGATGTATGATTGTTTCCATTCCGTAAGCCAAGGAGTATGGGGTTTCTCCTGTTAAGGACCGAGGGGTGGTCCTGTATACCCACAAAATGTTTAATAGCTCATCCGCCCATTNTTGCTCTCATGGTTGTTTCGGGGACAAGAGTCCTCGAACTCTGTCCCCAGGGCCTTGCCATTCTAGGAGGCCTGCTCCTGTGTTTGCTTTGGGGGCAGGAGTCCTTGAACTCTGTCCCTAGGGCCTTGCCCTTCCAGGAGGCTTGCTCCTGTGTTTGCTTCGGGGGCAGGAGTCCTTGAACTCTGCCCCTAGGGCCTTGCCTTTCCAGGAGGCTTGCTCCTGTGTTTGCTTCGGGGGCAAGAGTCCTTGAACTCTGCCCCCAGGGCCTTGCCCTTCCAGGAGGCTTGCTCCTGTGTTTGTTTCGGAGGCAGGCACTGAGGGTGATAATACTCAAAAATAATATTTCTTTAGATTCATCACATTCCACGGTCGCATTACAAGTTTTTCATCCATATCTTCTAATCTATACGACCCGGCGCCTCCGATAGATATCACTTTGTAAGGCCCTTCCCAGTTAGGTCTCATTTTCCCTTCTGTTGGGTCACGGGTATTGGCCGTTACCCTACTGAGGACCAGATCACCGATTCAGAATTCTCGCGCCTTGACCTTTTTGTTGTACAGTTGGGAAATCTTTTCTTGATACTTTGTTATTCTCAAGGCGCCTGTCTCCCTTCTTTCTTCCACTAGATCCAAATCCAGTCCAAGTTGATGGTCATTTCCCCCCGCGTCGAAAGCTTGGGTTCTTATGGTCGGGAGCCCTACCTCGAGATGTATGATTGTTTCCATTCCGTAAGCCAAGGAGTATGGGGTTTCTCCTGTTAAGGACCGAGGGGTGGTCCTGTATACCCACAAAATGTTTAATAGCTCATCCGCCCATTTTCCCTTGGCTTTCACCAACCTCTTCTTGATTCCATTGATAATTATTTTGTTGGAGGCCTCTGCCTGCCCGTTAGCTTGGGGGTAGGCAGGGGTGGAGTAGAAATTACGGATTCCGAGTTGCTCGCAGAAAGAGTAGAAACGCCCGCCGGTGAATTGAGTCCCGTTATCTAACACCAGTGCCTGGGGAATCCCGAATCTGATGACTATGTTCTCCCAGATGAACTTTTTAGCATCTATGTNTTTCCAGGAGGCTTGCTCCTGTGTTTGCTTCGGGGGCAAGAGTCCTTGAACTCTGCCCCCAGGGCCTTGCCCTTCCAGGAGGCTTGCTCCTGTGTTTGTTTCGGAGGCAGGCACTGAGGGTGATAATACTCAAAAATAATATTTCTTTAGATTCATCACATTCCACGGTCGCATTACAAGTTTTTCATCCATATCTTCTAATCTATACGACCCGGCGCCTNTCCTGCGCGACTGAGAGGACTCCATCGTCGAGGCTAGACAAGCTAGGGCGTCGGCATGCGTGTTCTTGTCTCGGGACACTTGTTTGATCTCAATCCTTCCGAATCTTCGGATTACAGTTGTCGCCTGGTGATGGTAAGCCTTCATCCTAGGGTCCCTTGTCTCAAACTCTCCGTTAACTTGGTTGACTACCAGCATGAAATCACAATACACGATCAAGTTCGTCACTCTAGTTGCCTCAGCTAACCGAAGTCATGAGATAAGGGCCTCGTATTCAGCTTCGTTATTCGACGCTTTGAATCCCAGCCGAACGGTCNTCTGATTGCAGGAGAGAACTTCTGGCATTGGTCGCATTTTTGGACGTATGCGCGCGCATCCCTTTGCATTCGCGGCCACTAATACCCCTGAGACATGATGCGGTGTGTCATTGATCGCCCCCCAGAGTGCCCCCGTATATTCCTTCGTGTACCTCATAGAGAAGGTCTTCCACCTGGTCTTCTTGGACGCATAACAAGTAAGGTCCTGAGAAAGACCTCCAATACAGCTTCTGATCCGGAGAGACCCAAATCTCGGGACTTTGAGTTTTATCTCCCTTGCCTCTTTTGAACACTCCGGGAGGTCTCCTGTTGTTAGGAACTTGAGAAAGGGATCAATCCAGCTGGGCGGCTTATGTGCGTCCTGGACGACCATTATCTTGGGAGCATGGTCTATGCAGGATGCGGGAAGATATTCTATAGTGATCCTGCGCGACTGAGAGGACTCCATCGTCGAGGCTAGACAAGCTAGGGCGTCGGCATGCGTGTTCTTGTCTCGGGACACTTGTTTGATCTCAATCCTTCCGAATCTTCGGATTACAGTTGTCGCCTGGTGATGGTAAGCCTTCATCCTAGGGTCCCTTGTCTCAAACTCTCCGTTAACTTGGTTGACTACCAGCATGAAATCACAATACACGATCAAGTTCGTCACTCTAGTTGCCTCAGCTAACCGAAGTCATGAGATAAGGGCCTCGTATTCAGCTTCGTTATTCGACGCTTTGAATCCCAGCCGAACGGTCTGCTCTGTGACAATCCCATCTGGAGAGATCAGCAAGATACCGATCCCGAACCCTTTACTATTTGACGAACCGTCCACACACAAAAGTCATGGCGATCCTTCACAATTTGTGGGAGACGTTATGTCAGGAGGAAGAAGTCTTTCTAGAACGGGATGTTCCCCCGAAAACTCAACTATGAAGTCCGCCAACACCTGACCCTTTACCACGGTTCAAGGTTTGAAATGAATGTCGTGTTCCCCTAGCTCCACTGCCCACTTGGAAATCCTTCCGGAGAGTTCGGCTTTCCTCAAAATGGCCTTTAAGGGCTGATCGGTAAGGACGGTAATTGGGTGCGCCTGAAAATAATGCCTCAGTTTTCTTGCAGTGGTGACCAGGGATAGAGCCAATTTCTCTAGGGGCAGATATCTTGTCTCTGCGTCCAGGAGCGCCTTGCTTATGTAATAAATCGGCTTCTGGCGGTGCTCATGCTCACGAATAAGTACCCCGCTTACCGCAAATTCAGACACGGCCAAGTACAAGAAGAGCATTTCCCCCTGGATAGGGACGGATAAGGTCGGGAGAGTCCTTAGGTATTTCTTGATTCCAGCCAGGGCGTCTTCGTACCCCTGGCTCCACATATCCTTTTCAGCACTCTTGATTGCTCCGAAAAAGGGTTTGTATTTGTCTGAGGAGCGTGAGACAAAACGGTTAAGTGCTGCTAGCATCCCCGTGAGCTTTTGGACTTCTCGGACAGTTCGGGGGCTCCGAATGTCCAGGATCGCTTGAATCTGATCCGAGTTAGCTTCGATTCCTCGTTGGGTGACCAGATATCTGAGAAATTTACCCGATTCCACTCTGAAAATGCACTTTGTCACGTTCAGCTTCAACCCGTACTCCTTGAGGGTGGAGAAGGTATCTGCCAAATCTGTCAGATGATCACAATTTCGTTTGCTCTTTACCAGCATATCGTCAATGTAGACCTCCATGGTGTTGCCGATCTACTTTTTGAACATCCGATTTATCAGTCTTTGGTATGTCGCCCCGGCGTTCTTTAGTCCAAACAACATCACTTTGTAACAGTAAACTCCCTTTGGAGTGATAAACGCCATTTTTTCCTGATCTGGGGGATGGAGAGGGATCTAGTGATATCCTGCTCGGGCATCCATGCGTTCATATCTAGCAGTGGCGTCCACTAGCTGGTCCACCTTTGGTAGGGGGTAGTCATCCTTGGGACATGCCTTGTTTAGATCTGTGAAGTCTACGCAGACACGCCATTTTCCCCCCTTCTTCTTCGCGCAAACTGTGTTAGACAGCCATTCTGGGAACTGTATCTCTCGAATGACATTGGCCTTCAGGAGTTTGTCGATTTCTTCGTTGACCGCGCAGACGTGATGCGGGGCAATGCGTCGTGACTTCTGTTTGACTGGCTTGTGCACCGGGTCAACATGCAGCTTGTGCGTGACTATCTCGGGGTCTACCCCCGTCATTTCCATTGCGTTCCAAACGAACACGTCTGCATTTTCCCTTAGGAACTCAATCATCTCCTCCTGTTCGGCTGCGGGCATCGCGGTCCCAACTAAGAAATATCTTTCTTCTTCTCCCTCCACCATGGGCACCTTCCAGAGGTCCTCNGGTATGAACCCCTTTGGATGAACCCCCTGGAGGGGGTAGCAATCCTTTTCGGGGAGTATCCTCCCGCTCCCTCTCTTTTCTCTTAGATTGGAGGGTTCGNTGGGCACCTTCCAGAGGTCCTCCATCGACCGCTCAGTTGGGTCTATCCGGGGGTCGTCCATTCCTGGACGTCCGGACTGTGATTGTTATTTCTCCATGATCTCTTCTGGGGCTCGCCCCTTTTCTTGGGTGAACGCCCCGGCTCTAACAGCTGAATAAAAGCAATATTTTGCGGACACTTGGTNTGCCCATATCCGAGGGAGTTTTCTTTGTCAGGGATCGGTACAGGTCTGTGTCCCTCGCCAAGCCGAGTCTGAAAGACGCCGCTGTCATGACTTCCGAGCAGCCTTCTACCTCATTAACCTCTTCCNGCAATATTTTGCGGACACTTGGTCCCCCCGGATCTCCATGATACCTTCTGATGTGGTAAATTTCAGTTTCTGGTGGTAAGTGGAGTGCACCGCTCCCAACGCATGTAGCCATGTTCCCCCCATGATCACGTTGTAGGGAGAGTCCGTATCAATTACGACAAACTCGGTGTTGATGNGATTCCTTACGTCTGAGCATTAGCAATGATCCAACGTCTTTGGGACACTTACTCCCCGTAATGAATCGAGCCAGGAACTGCCTCGTCAATTCCTTCCACGATCCAATACTGTTAAGGGGAAGCGCCTCGAACCACTTCATTGTAGAGTCCCCCAAGCTCATAGGAAACGCTCGGCAGAGGAACCGTTGGTCCGAATGATAGAGGGACATCATCTGCTTGTATTGCCTGAGATGGGCTTCGGGATCGGACCGCCCGTCATAAGTTTTGAACCTCGGCACGACAAACTTTCTTGAAACCTCCATCTCTCCGATCTCCCTAGTAAAGGGTGTTTGTATGACCTCGTCTTCGACCTCATCCTGGACAGCCTTACTCTTTCTCCTGGATTCCAACCGGGCTCTGAGATCAATTTCCTCCCTGACGGGATGTCTTCTGAAGTCTTTGAGTTCATCAATAGGCCCCCCATTTCCTGGGCGCCGTGTGGATAGGGTAGAATCCTCCTCGGACTCATCTCCCTTCCTCCGTCTAGACAATCCTCGTCGGAGGTCGTCCAGGGCTAATGGTCTTGCCTTCCTTGAATGGTCGTTAGGAGGGTGCTCGTTGGCTCTCGGTCGCTTTGGGGCCCTGGAGCTTTCTGCCTTGTTGTTTAGATGATTCCTTAGATCCTTCGTTTCCGCCTCCCGGGCGGGGAGCCCACGAGAGAGGAATGAGTCCCTCGACCCTTCGCCGGAGGCGGCAAATTCGTTGAGCCGGCTTAGGACGTTTACATTGTCCTTTTCCAGCTGTCGTAATCTATCGCCAAACTTTTCTTCGATCACCTCCGCCAGCTGACGAGCCAGGGGGGCTGATCCTCCTGACCTGATTCCCATACTGGTTTGAGGGGTAACCCCTCTTGACTGAGTAGAGGCATTTTTATTCCCATCAGTGTGATCCCTTCCTCCGTGGTGATAGGGAGCTTGTAATTCGAGACTTCTTTGGTGGGGACCTTTCCCTTTTTGTCGAGTGTTCACCATGGTCACTGTTCTTTATAGAGAAAAAACTAGGAAAACTAGTCGTTTCCCACAGACGGCGCCAGATTGTGCGTGCTAGATCTTGCACAATATAAAAACAAGAACAGATCTCTCCCTT
>CAUOFW020003503.1:251711-271685 GCA_963454935.2 Ilex paraguariensis
TCTCCCCCCCCCCCCCCCCCCTCCCCCTGGTTAGTACAGGTGCCCTCTTATTTACCCTCATATCAGTAGCCTATTACTTAATTCACCATGTTTCTTCCATTGTTAAAAAAAATTATACACATTATCTAATTACTTTGAGACTTCAGGAGAATCAAATACATATAATTTTATTTCATGACACATAGTCCATGTGAAAACATATCGCTTCCTTTCTTTTTATTCCTCTAGTAGACTAACCAAATGAATGGGCAATTCCAACTTAGCTTAGCATTTGCCTCCCAAAAAAATAAATAAATAAAGGAATAAAGGAATTTATCTAAACCATGCAACGTAGCAAACGACATAAGTTTGAAAAAAAATAAAAAATGATCTGTAACCATGCTCATATTAATTCCCAAGTGTCTGACCAGTACACTTAAAGCTAATACTACAAGTACCGACAATGCTTGATTGTATTTCTTTACATATGTTCTTGATCGGACCGTCAATTTTACCTATGATAGCTGAAATTGTATGCTAATACTGAAACAACAAGAATCAAATCGAAGGCCGGCGATATGCCAAATGTAAGTACCACAAAGTAGGTTGACTCACAGATCATTTTCTATAATATATATATATATTCTACACAAATAATATAATAGGGTTGACAATGGATATAATGTATTAAAATAGGGTTTGATGATAGCTTTGTTTATGAAAGTCTTCTTCTTCTTTAACCCTCAAACTCCTACATGATCTGTGTATGTCTTTAATGATCTTATCACTTGTCATACAATGGCATGTAATGTGTTCAAAAGTCAAAGGTTAGGGCTACAGATATAATTATTGAAGTCAACATGATCAACGGTTGTAGTCGGCACAGATTTGAAAGATAAGCAAAATAAATGACTTAGACGTTGTTTCGTGCTGCTAATCACAACCATTTGCTTTGCTGAATTATACAGTTAGGGTAGAAACTAAGGCATGCCAAGGATGAGAATATGCATGTTAGGTTTGATCTCAAGATCATAATAATGATGGATTAGAGGGCAGGCGAGGACGGTCACTCAAGCAAACCCTAAAGTTTATTTTCCTATATTATGGTGAACTATGATATCCTTTCACTATATATGATGCAACCTATAAAATCTTTTTTGTTCTTTAAAAATCTAAAAGGTTTTCTTCTCATTTTAAATTTTCAAATTTGTCCTGTGCACATAATTAATGGGTAATTACGCACATTCAATATTGTATTTACTTGGAATAGACGTAAGTGAAAAAAGATACAAACTAAGTGTAGAGCCCCCGTATATATAACCAATGAAAATTACAATAAGGATAAAAAGGTAAAAATGTAAAACTTAATAAACCCTAGTAAACTAAGTTGCTATATCTCCAATACTCCTCCTCAAGCTAGGTGCAAAAATGTCAACTAAGTCAAACTTGACAATTGAGTCCCGAAGAATAGATAGAGTGACAGGTTTGGTGAAAACATCTGCAACCTGATCACTAGTCCCCACAAACGATGGAGTGACAATATCACTGCTAACCTTCTCCCGAAGAAAGTGAACATCGATCTCCATATACTTCGTCTTCTCGTGTAATACAGAGTCAGAAGTGAGCTAAATAGTAGATCGATTATCACAATATAATGTAGATAAAGAAATTACTGGAAGTCCCAACGCGCCAAGAATCGATCGTAGCCAGATAATCTCACATGTGTCAAGTGTCAGTGCCCGATACTCTGCCTCTACTGACGAGCGAGAGACAACCGACTGCTTCTTGCTCTTCCAAGAGATAAGATAAGTCCCTCGAAAAGCACAGAAGCCCATAGTAGATCGACCGTCACATACTCTCCCATAATCTGAATCTGAATAACAGGCTAGAGAATCAATCTGAGATCCTGATGCATAGAACAACCCAAGTCTAAGACAAGACTTAAGGTACCGAAGAATATGATAAACTGCATCAAGATGAGATTGACATGGTCTGTGCATGAACTAAATAACTCGGCTGATAGTGAATAAAATGTCTGGCCTAGTGTTGGCTAGGTAGATAAGTCTACCTACCAACCTCTGATAGATAGTCGGATCTCCCAACTTCTCACCTTCAGTAGTAAGCTTCAGGTTTGAAATCATGAGTGATAATGTTGATTTGCACCTCAGTATCCCAATGTCTGAAAGAAGATCCAGAACATACTTTCTTTGAGAAAGAACAATACCTCTGCTGGTACGGGCAACCTTAATCTTAAGAAAGTATCGTAAAAATCCAAGATTCTTCACATTGAAGGCCTTCCCAAGGTCTACCTTAACCTGCGTAGTCCCAAAAACGTCATTTTCAGTAATAATAATATCATCAACATATACCAAAAGAATGATACACTGTCCGAAAGTATTCCGTCGAATGAAGCAAGTATGATCAGAATGACATCTGGTGAACCCTAGCCGTACAACTACATCACTAAAGCAAGAGAACCAGGCTCGTGGTGACTGTTTTAGTCTATAAAGAGACTTACGCAGTCGACAAACCTTTCGAGCATACTCCTCCTCACTACAAAAGCCCGGTGGTGCATCCATATAAATAATCTCATCCAGATTACTGTGAAGAAATTCATTCTTCACATCCAACTGATGAAAAGGCCAAGAGTATTCTACAGCCAAAGAAATAATCAGTCGAACAGTTGTCAATTTTACCACGAGAGCAAAGGTAACACCAAAATCACGACCTGGTACCTGAGTAAAGCCCTTCGTCACAAGCCTAGTCTTGTGACGATCAATAGTACCATTCGCAAGAAACTTCAAGGTATAAACTCAGCGACAGCCAACAGGCTTCACCCCTGAAGGTAAAAAGACAAGATCCCACATATGATTACGCTGAAGAGCGTCCATCTCTGTTTGCATGGCAAGAACCCAATAGGGCTCTCGCATAGTCTCTGAAATAGAGTGAGGAACCGACGTATCTGATAAGGCCATACTATAAGCTCAAAATGTAGGAGACAGATCACCATAACAAACATAAGCAGAGATCGAATATAAAATTTTGGCAGTCCAACCATAACGAACAACTGGATGACGATTACGCCGCGGATAACGACGCCCTAAATCATCATTATCCACTGATAATGTCTCATCAGGTAAAACAACTGACTCAGTACCTGCAATCTCATCAGTACTAACAATAGGTGCATCAATATGCTCAACGAACTGAGAAGTATTATCTGCATCGCTTCAGATAGAAGGAACATCAACAGGGGGATGAGAGTGAGGATGACGAACATAAACCTGCAAAGGAAGAGAGACTGGTGAGTCTTTACTGATAGGGATGAGTGGCTTTAGAGGAGAAGAGACCGATGACTTTGTAGTGATAGTGACCAATGCCTCTGACTCCGGTGGTAATGAAAAATCAAAGGGAGTATCATCAACTGGAGATGTAGACATAGGACTAGAAGAAATATAAGGAATATGCGCAAGGAATGTAACATCTACACTGTGATACATATGTCGTCTGACAGGATCATAACACCGATACCTTTTAGACTGATGACAATAACTCACAAAGATACAACGAATCGCTTTATCATCAAGCTTATGACGAGTAGGAGATCGATCTTGAACAAAATATGTGCAGCCAAAAATACGAGGGGGGACCGAAAAAAGTGTCCGCTCAGGGAATAAGACCTGTAAGGGTCCTATGCTGAAGAACACTACTCAGTGTACGATTACACAAAAAGGTAGAAGTCAAAATAACAAAATACCAATAAAATTTTGCTACCCCCATACCACTAAGCATACAACGTACCATCCCTATCAGACTCCTATTTTTCCTTTTAGAAACTCCATTTTGGTCAGGAGTATATGGACAAGTGAGTTGCTGAAGGATACCCTGAGAAGAAAGGTAAGACACTAAGGGATCAGACACATATTCTTTGACATTATTCGAATGAGAGCACGAACAATGACATCGAACTGTGTCTTAATCATCTGAAAAAATTGAGTAATGACAGAGAGTATATCAGACTTCCTATGCAAAAGGTAGACTCAAGTAGAACGGGTATAGTCATCTATAAATGTCACATAGTATCGGGCACCTAACAGAGCAGTAATAGGAGAGGTTCCCAAATATCCGAGTGTATTAGGTCAAATAGTTTGGGTGACTGGTGCATGCGAGGAATATAACCGGTCCGAACATATTTTGATAGAGAACATATAACACAGTTAAGTTTACCATTAACACAAATTTTGCTCAAAACAGGAAATAACATACATAAATATTTAAAATTTGTATGCTCAAAACGATCATGCCACAACTGAATAGTTTGTGATGAAAAATAATAACGACAAATATTAGGTAAAATACTAGCATGTAAGCTAGGAACAGATAAAGACAAAACAGGTGATGGAGGTTGAGGTGGAGAAACTAGTGAAACGGGAGGTGGGTCGCTTAAATAATACAATCCATCTCCCTCATGTCCCCTGATAATAATCCTCCTGATACTCAGGTCCTGCAAATAACATGAATCAGATAAGAACACAACGACACAATAAAAATCTTTGGCTAAATGATGTACATATAATAGATTCATGACCAGTTTTGGTGCATGAAACACCGAACATAATGTAAAGTCATCTAAGAGGTGAACTATACCCCTACTAACAATAGGGGTATGTGTACCATCCGCTAACTGAACTTGAGTATGTAACTGCTCGTCAAAAAAGGTGAAATAATGGACCTCACCTGTCATATGACCATTAGCACCCGAGTCCAGCATCTAAAAAGGAGACGGACTGACGTAAGTATGAAAGACACGAGATATACCTGTAGTAATGACAGCAGTAGTAGTCGAACCTTGAAAAGTCAAGGCTAACATAAGCATATCCAAGCAAAAAAGTGATAGCATTCCTATCACTCTGCCAAGGAGGAGCACTAGCAATAGTAGCAGGAGTAATAACTGTAGGTGGTGGTGCCTTAACAATGACAGCAGTATGACTGCAAGGAGGCGGCTTAAGCTCCGGACGGAGCTTCCAACAATTAGCCCTAAGATGTCCTAGTCTGCTACAATAATTACAATGACGAGAATTCTCATATCTACG
Organism: Ilex paraguariensis; assembly: GCA_963454935.2. Taxonomy (NCBI): domain Eukaryota; kingdom Viridiplantae; phylum Streptophyta; class Magnoliopsida; order Aquifoliales; family Aquifoliaceae; genus Ilex; species Ilex paraguariensis. Next base: position 256,784 of record CAUOFW020003503.1, read on the forward strand.
CTGATGTGGGGTACCCTGACGGCGTTGGGTCGAGCACTGTCAACCCCTATACCCAATGGAAGTACTAATAAATGTCTCAACGGTAGGGATCTCAACTCCCTCAGTAGTAATCATATCATCAATAATACTAGAGCACTCGTGACAGAAAAATAACTCTAAGATAAATAGATGGACAAAATAAGGGAGAATAATATACCTCCAGTCGAACAGTAGCGACAGATGAAGAAGGTCTAGAAAGCTCCCAAATAATCAGATCATGATGCTTAGAAATCTAATAAATATAAATAAGTGATATACTACATCAAGAGCATATCAACGAAAAAGAGGATTCAACCTTTCTTAAAAGGTCCTACGGTCCCAAATAATCAGGCGCACAAAGGCAAAACACGAAACTATGACGAAGAGCGCAACCCAGCTACTTCGCTGGGGTGAGTACTGTGTTGGGTTTGAGTTGGACTGGACAATGGGTTGTTTGGTATGTTTTGGTGGGTGTATAGTTTAATGTTTGCTGGGTGTATAGGAGTACGTGTTTTGGCTAGGTAGGCAGTTGGTCTTGGTGGGTATTGTCTTGGGTAGTCAACTGGTCTAGAGTGGGTTTGTCAGAGGTTGTTGGCTGGGTCTTGGTGGGTATTGTCTGTTGGTGGGGCTGCTTAGTTTTCAAGGGTGTTGTTTGATGTTAATTTTGCTTGGGTTTTGGAAAGCAGTCGGTGTTTATTTACTGGAAGGTAGTCTGTGGGTATGTTTTCGGTGGTGGGTATGTGTTTTCTTGGTATATGTTGATGCTTAGAGGTATGGCAGTCGGTGGTTGGGCAATCGGTAGCTTTGGGATTGGGTTTCGATGTATATCGTTCGGTGTTTCAGTGCTTCTTGGGTTTGTTCGGTATTGGTTTGAGGTTCTGGTTTGTGGCAGTAGTCTGGTGGGGTGGCTGCAACGTGGAGGAGGGGCTAGGGTTAAGATTAGGGTTATGACTCTAATACCAACTTGGAATAGACGTGAGTAAAAAGGAATACAAACTAAGTGTAGAGCCCCCGTATATATAGTCAATAAAAATTACAATAAAGATAAAAAAGTAAAAATATAAAAAAGGTAAAACTTAATGAACCCTAATAAACTAAACTGCTATATCTCCAACATATTTCAACCAGTCTAAGAGATATACTTTTGAGTTGATCTTCTATTATCAGTTTTGTACAGTTGATATTCTATTGCATGGGTGGAGTAACATTTAGTATCATTTTTCCCCCCTTCATGATCACAAGACGCAAATGTGACGGGTGACTTAAATTGTCACATATTGGGACGGTTATAAGAAGAAGGTGTTGACACAATGATAAATTATTTTATTGTAACTTATATATCATGGTTTCGAGTTATAAAATCAATTTTTTTTAAATGAAAGTAGATTGAACATCTAATTCTTATAAATCTGCAACTATGAAAATCTCGTGTACAGCACTATCCAGGGTTCCTATTAGTTATAACGCCACATGTTCGCAGCCCAGGTGCTTATGCAATAAACAATAGCTAATGAAATGCATTAGCTGAAGGAGTAGCTTTCTGTTGTGGGTAAGCAATATCTCAGAGACATTGACCTTTTTGTTATTATGTCACCGTCCCTACACCTCACCCCCAGCGACTGCTTCACATTTAATTATGGAGCGTTGACATCCAAATTGGCTGGAAGAACTGCCCTATAAATAGCCCAAGGCAACCTTTTCACTACCACCACCACAGTCCAGCATTACTAAGCAAATTAAACAACAATCTCTCTCTCTCTCTCTCTCTCTCTCTCGCATATATTTTCTTGCATTTTCACTTCAATGGCAATCCCGGTGATCGATTTCTCGAAGCTCAATGGAGAGGAGAGGGCTCAGACTATGGCACAGATAGCTAATGGGTGTGAAGAATGGGGATTCTTTCAGGTAATCATATTCTTAGGCATTTTATTCAGCAGATTTTTACAATGCAAAAGGATGTCAAAACTAAAAACTCAAAATATTCCTGGCAATCTTGTGACTGATTGATGAAAAAACCTCTCACTCCCAACACATCTTTTCTTCAAGCTTATACTCTCTTCATGCATTGTAACAACTCAGATCCGCAACAAATACTATTATCTATTTTGGATTAAAATACGTTATATAGTGAAATTTCAACACTCATTTTTATCAAACAATTTAAACATATTAACCAAGTAACGTGGGATCTACCCAACAAGGACACTCGCCTAGACCTAGGCCATGTGAGATTTCGAATGATGACTTCCACCACGATAGCTGCCACCACTCCACTGGACTAGGGTGTACAAATTGCACGACCTGCACAACAACAAGATCAATGACTTTGATGCCATATGTACTGTGGGGACGGGTGGACCTTTATTGTGCAATATTGCACTCTTCCCATTAGGCCTGCATCCACATGTCTTTAAAACACGGTGTATAGTAAAGGTTAAAAAATAAACACTTATCAAGCACTCGACACATACGTTTAGAATAGATTTAGGTCACCAAAATGCAGTGATTCAAACGCTGGTGCTGGTGCCAGTTTACGTAACACTTGACATTGTATAAATAGATCTTACAAGTTTCCTTTATTTGTTTGTTACAGTTGGTGAACCATGGGATTCCTGAGGAACTCCTGGAAAGGGTGAAGAAGGTTTGTTCCGAGTGCTATAAGCTGGAAAGGGAAGAAGGTTTCAATAACTCAACACCAGTCAAGTTGTTGAATGACTTGGTTGAAAACAAGAGCGGCGACAAGCTGGAGAATGTGGACTGGGAGGATGTCTTCATTCTCTCCGACGACAACGAGTGGCCGTCAAAAACTCCGGGATTCAAGTAAGCATCTAGTAGTTCTAATTAATCACATCAGTGCAATTTACAATTCACCAATACAATGCTATACTAATACTGCTATTAGTATCTCCCAGTTTCTAAGCAATGCTCTTGCTTGGTTGCCGGGAAAATGAAGAAAAAGTTCAACAGCATTCCTATATAACCTGATTTCTGTGGCAACAAAACAAATGGAAATCAAATATAACCTTTGTCATCGATACTACTTCGTGAAAATTCCTCCAATCTTTAAAAAAGAACATTTATACGATAATATTTTACTCCTATTGTGTCACTTTGGTTCTCATTCTTTTTATTGTATCAGTTTAGTCTTTTAAATTTTCAATGTGTTACTTTAGTCCAATAGAGAATGCCCATTTAAATTCACTGATGGAATGTGCATATGCGTCTAACGTAATCACATTTGTAATTTATATAACTTCTGTTCTTCAAGTTTACAATTTGTATCATTTTCGTCTTTCAAATTTAGGATTTGTATCTCCTTTAAATTTGATTACAGAAAATACGTTTGGCCATCTTTGTTAGTTAATTTAAATTGTTATTTTTGATAGAACCAAAGTGATGAAAGTTGAAAATCTGCGCTTCTAACGCACTTGAAAAAATGGAGACTAAAGTGATACCAAGCGCATACTACGTCCATATAATGTCCATATGATTGTTGTAATCTCGAATTTTCCAGTTTGCAATGTTCACGGCTAATATGTCATTGAAACAAGGATTATATCATCTGACTTGTGAATAAAATGAACAATAGGGAAACCATGGCAGAATACCGAGCTGAGCTGAAGAAACTGGCAGAAAATGTCATGGAAGCCATGGACGAAAACTTGGGCTTACCAAAAGGATACATCAAGAAATCCTTCAATGGCGAAGGAGACAATGCCTTTTTCGGCACCAAGGTGAGCCACTACCCACCCTGCCCTCACCCTGAGAGGCTGAATGGTCTTCGAGCTCACACAGATGCCGGGGGAGTCATTTTGCTCTTCCAAGATGATGAAGTGAAAGGCCTTCAAATCCTCAAAGACGGGCAATGGATCGATGTCCAGCCTCGAAGGAACGCCATTGTCATCAACACTGGGGACCAAGTTGAGGTGTTGAGCAATGGTAGATACAAGAGTGTTTGGCACCAGGTTTTGGCTAATCCAGATGAGAAAAGAAGATCCATTGCTTCATTCTATAATCCTTCATTGAAGGCCACCATAGGTCCTGCACCAGAATTGGTGGACAAGGTGAGCAAGGAGTTGGATCAGACTTATCCCAAGTTTGTGTTTGGTGATTATATGAATGTTTATGCTGAGCAGAAGTTTCTCCCTAAGGAACCAAGGTTCCAAGCAGCTGTGAGGGCCATGTAAGAACAGAAGAATTGAATTTTTCACATAGAAGTTCATGGTTTCTTTCTGCTGGGGCTATGTGGTTAGTCATTAAGGTTTGCCAAAATTGGCAGATGCTCTAATTGCTAAATTCTCCAGATTCATATGGAGAATGGGATAGAAATCATGTGTTCATGTTAGTGTGATTACTTTTCCTTATGCTTTGCTTGTGTCTTTCTTTGTAATTTAGTGTGATTACATGTACTATTTGAAGTTTGCTATGTACTTTACTTTCCATCTTTCTTTGTAATTTACTTATCATTATGGTTTGATTAAATGTACTATTTGAAGTTGACCATGTGAGGGAGGAAGAGACACTCTTGGAAAAGGAAGGAAGACAATCAATATTTCACCACACCATGCATGAACATGGCTCAGTTTTACACCTCCAATACAACTCCAGTCCAGGAACAATGTCCAGAAGGAATAAATTTCAGTTCTGACGTCAGTTTGGGAAAAAAATTAGTCCTTACACCTAGTAATATTGTAAAAAAAAAAAAATCTCATGGGATGGGGCCTTATTGTGGAAATGCACTATCTGTAAAATAGAGTTGAGCTATTCACTCATGAAGATATAGAGGGTATGGGCGTTAATCGAGCATAGTTTGTCAAACAAATTGGTCATGATCAACTGCTAAGCTTAGATTCTTCCTCAGGCTTGCTCGGCATGAGCTTACGAGAAATGGAGCTTAACTTCTCAACAAAAAGATTGCATCAATTTAATCCCAAAACTTAACAATCAAAGTTTTAACAAAATATCTTAAAATACATGTAATTAAACATAATTAAATTTAAACCTCATAAGTTTACATTTCTCAAAGATCTATTAGAGTGGAGAAGAATAGAGAAGTGCAAATGATCTGAAGCTATTTTAGATAAGTTTGGGGTGTTCATCTTTCCAATACGGATTGTTATGAGGCAATGTTAGAATTATTAATAAACACAACCCTATTTCAAGTGAGCCTACTCAAGTTGAGTGAAACGTTACTCGGATTCAACTTGTTTATAAAATAAACCTCAAACTTGACCAGATTCATATTAATATTAAAATTTCAAATAAACTTGAACAAGCCAAATTTGAGGTACTCAGATTGGTTAATAGCCCTAACGAAGGGTGACATGGCTTCATAAATGTTGAAGAAGGTTGCTTTGTTTGCAAGGCTTTATAAAAGTGGCCTTCCACTAGCTCTTTGATATAGGAGTAGCAAAGAAGATAGATGAAATGAAAGAGGTTACAATTACAAACAACACACACAAAATAATAATAATAATAAAGACATTGGTGGATTTCCTTTCTCCTTTACTTTTTTCGACTAAAAACACTTATCTTTGATATACAAGAGTCTCCCCCAATGACGCTGAGGACAGCTGGCCTGATACAACCCTTAAAGTTTCTTCAGTTTTCCAGCAGAAAGCTTTACGGAACAATTTGTGACTGTTGGGTATGTTCATGAGGTGAGATGATCAAACAATGGAGAGTTTGAGTAAGATTAGTCTCAGATTGTGCTGTTTTTTAAAAGACGGAAATGATTAATAAGCTAATGAGATCGAAAGACAAGCTTGGGTTGGTTAACCACCAAGGGCATAACAACGGTGGTTTTCGGGCAGGTGCGGAATCAGAAACCTGCCGTAATAGTGGTAATTTTAACTACAATAGTACTTCATGTACTTAATTTAGGGACTAATGCAGTACTATCGTTAGATTAGTAAATAGAACTGCATTTCATGTCGAAACCTACTGCTAATTTAATGATGATATTACATTGGTTCCTAAAATTAGATCATAATAACATTACTTTTTTGACAATAACAAGATTAAAAGGTTCGAACAACCATTAACTAAAAAGAAGTGACCCACTTTATGGGTTTGCACTACTGCATGATTTAAGAAATGTCAAATACATACGGTCTTATGCATGATTTAAGAAATGTCAAATACATACGGTCTTATCCTGCATGTAAGAGAATTTTTTCACAACTTAAATCTTTGACTTCCGTCCCCACCTTCATCCTCCGCTCAAGTCTAAGCCTAAACCCAACATAATCTAACATTGTAAAAAATAAAAAAAAAATTGCATGTCATCAATTGAAAATTACCATAATTGTTTTCATCAATAAGGACTAACATTTGGTATACTGAGTAGGTAAGAAGTCTATCCAACACTTTTCAAGCAAAAAATCTATCCAACAATTTTCAAAGGACAAAAACCATATTCAAGTAGAATAAACTCAAAAATTAGCAAAAACCATATCTAATACTGCAATCAAAATTCAACAAAGACTATATTCAAGTAGGATATAATTAAAAAATTCGTAATATTGCATATCTAATACAAAAAATCAAATGTAACACATGAAAATTGTAAATCTAACAAAAAAAATCAGAACAAGCAACATCAAACCATAGATCCAAAACAAAAACCCTCGATAGCTAACATAACACAACACAAACTTGTAGATTTAACAAAACCCATTACAAATTTAACAAAAAGGATCACAGATCTAACAAAAGTCATAAAAAAGAACACAAAGGTAATAGATCTTATCTTATTGGACAAAGAAAAAAAGTGGGTCACTGAATTTGAAATTAACTTTATAGGTGGGTGGGAATGAGATTGGGGTTTCTTTTATATATATATATATCACGGGTTAGAGGGGAAGGGTGGGGATGGGCCGGGGGTAAGTGTCAGTCCATCCCCGCCTCTATCTCTATGCAGGTTTATACGGGTATCCCCATATACGTTCATCATCCAATACGTATGGTTCATCTTCGGTCCAATACGTATGGTCCATCCTCGATCCAAACGGGGCGAGTTTAGACGAATACTCATTTTTTTCCAGTCTACTGCTATCCCTACCAGTGAGGGCATATCGAGATGGTCTCTGAGCACTCTCTTTTACTCTGACCATTTTTTTTCAATGGCAAAAAATAAAGGCATACAAGTTAGTTTTTTCAAGTATTTTTTTACAAATTAAAAGGTGCAATTATTCACTGTAAATCCACAATAATTTATTGGTAATGTATATCACTTGACACTGTCATGTAGTATATATAATTCACATAAAAATCTCTGGTTTGGTATGGGTTGGGGTCAGAACTTCCAGCTCAAAATTGAGCCATGGCTTAATTGTTACGATTACTAATAAGGGAAATGTTAGACAGAGTGAAAAAAAATAGAACTAAAAAAAAAAAGAATAAATTATTTGACTCTAATGAGTAAAATTTGATTTTTTAATGAGTATAAGTGGAATTAAAAGTATTATAATATCAACATTATATTATTTGATTTTTTATTTGATCAATTTTTACTCAGTGTTACATTATCTAATTCAAAAATGGGTCATGTGGTCCGTCCATCATTCCATAATTAATATCATAATTACAAGTTAAGTTGACCTTTGACTATAGAACCACCCATGTTCTATTCAATAACCCCCACATCATTAATTGAGTTGAATTTTTTGATGCTTTCTTTAGCTTTGAACAATCCCAAGTGCCACCTCTGTTAAGAACAACAATAATTTTGAGATTAAATTTAGTGTTTAAATGACACAACAGCTGACATGTGTTTTTTTGTTTGGTGTCATATCATTTTGAGTTCCAATAAAAACTTCAAATAATATGGTGTCATGTCATTTGGGTTTTAAATTTAGTCTCAAAATTTGGTCAGTATAGCATTACTATAAGAATAATGCTATTAGATATAATTTAGAAATATAATTTGGAAACATAATGCATTTTGATCAATAAAATAATGGTGAAATACATTTAATGTTACAATAGATCCCATCATTGAATACATTTGTTATTACTTCATTAGTCACAATATATTATGTCTTTAAATTATATTCTTTAATTATGCCTCAATAGCATTGGTGCTCTATTTATTAGACTTAAAATCATCTCCCATTTTTTTTTATTTAATTTCATTATGATAAACCATCCATCATAAATTTAAACAAGACGTATAATTTATGAGTAAGTCCTAATATTCATATAGGCTGGCTGATCTGACAATATTGAATAAAGTTGGGTGAAAGTTAATGGGGAGGATATGGATATAATCCACTTTTAATCAAACATTTGAAATTGATTGGTTACGTATTTGTTTCAAGTAACGGGTTTAAGTGGTGTTTGATAAAATTAAAAATTGAATACTAAAAATTGAATGTTAAATTGTAAGTGTTGAATGCTTAGTTTTTTAATTAGCAAATTATTTTGTATCTATTGAAATTTAAGTATTGAATTGAATCAAACTATTTGATAAATACAAAGCGTTAAACTCTAAAATTTTAATATTATTCTAATTTTATCATTCTTTTTAATTATTTCACCGCAACTACGTACCTTATTCCTACTATTACCACCACCCCCACCCCCCAATGGTGACGGTGGTGGCTGCAACAATGGTGGTGGTGGTGATAGTGGTGGTGGCAATAGTGGTAATGATGGTGGTGGTAGTGACGATGACACAATGATGTTAGTGGTGCGGTGATGATGATATAATGGTGGTCGTGGCAATGACACAATAGTGATAGCACAACAATGATGGTGGTGGTGGTGGTGGTGGTGGATGTGGTAGTGGTAGTGGTTGCGGCGACATAATGGTGGTGGTGGTGACAGTGACGATTATGGATGGTGGGTATTAAAAAGTTAAGACTATAAAATGTATTAAGAGTATATTTACCAATAATGAAAAATTTATAAAAAAATTTTGCACTAACATTTTTAATATTAAGTGATAATTAGTTAGCTTGCTACTTAAAATTTTAATCGATTTTTAAAAATGTTTAAAATATTAAGTGGTGCAGCCCTTTGCAACTAAACTACCTTCTTATTTATCCTTTTATCAGCAGCCTATTACTTAATTCTATCATGTTTTTACCTCATTGAAAATAATTAAAAAAAAAAACTCCACTTCATAATAGTCCCGTTATCTTGTTCCCTTTGGGCCTTGGAGAGAGTCAAAAATAAGCAACCTTACTCAGCGCACCAAGGAACTATTTTTATAAATGCACCAAGACACCTAATCTACAATGAAAAAACCCCACCACTGCACCAAAGTTTGTCATTGTTTCCAAAGTGATAATACTTATCCCAAGCATACATGTCGCTTCTTTTCTTTTCTTTTAGTTTCAAAACAAGATATCCCAAAGTTATTTTCAGCATTTTAGGCCAAGTTCCACGTAAAACCGTGCATTATTTTCAGGAATTCATTCACACAGTCTCCCTTATGTTTATTCATGCTGTTCAAGTGAACAAAAAATGAGTCATCAACCTATTGGATTGACAGATACTCACAAGCAAACACCCATTCAATTTACTTGTTCCACTTATTCGGAGTCGGCTAGAAAAATTCCTTTTTGTCATTCAACTCTATCAAGTACTATCGTTCCAAGTTAATTTCAATCTTTCAATACTATTTCCCCTATGATCATACTATACTTTTCTTTATCTGTTCGTGTATGTTGTAGATGTCCAAACTATCTTAACTCACTTATATTCAATGCTGCTACTATTATCTCCATTAAAACTAAAGGTCACCTATCTTTCAATCTGATAAACACATCAACTCATGAGCAAGTGTCCTATGCTTACATCTAATTTATTGTTGATTAATACTTTTACATATAGGGCTTGTTTGAATGGATTTTTAGGGAGAGTTTGAATTGGTTTTCTCAAACCCTTCCAAACTCAAACTCCTCTTTACAAAAATGGTATTCAACATTGAATCCAATTCATACCTATGTTTGGTATGTAACACATATACATATAAGACCCATAGATATATCACAATTATTAACAACTATTTGTCCTATAAATAACTATTTTACCTTTTGATCAATCAAATTCATACACATGTTAAGAGATATAATTGTCTTTTGCATCTTTAACTCGTTAACCTATTTTCCGAAACCCACCCCCCTTAGGTTTGAGGAAACGCATGATCATGCGTTTAGTATCCGGACCAACTGAGGGCTGGATTTGGTAACACAGGATTGAAATTTTAGATCAAACATGGGATTTGGGGGTCCTTTAAACTATTTTTTTCAAATTCTGGACACTAATCACCCCAAACTCACAAAACAAACTGGCCCATAGAATTTAACCTTGTTTATTTGGTTAGAAATACAAAATTAAAAAAAAAAAATACATGGATGGACCATCCAAGAAAGACTACATATGAGGAGAGTATTAAATAAATACTTATGACTTAAAGGTGTAGATAAGATGGCCTTCAACAAAAATGAAGTGCTAATTTCCGTATAACCGAAATGTCACATTTTTTCCTTCGGTAGACTAACTAAATGAATGGGTAATTACAACCTAGGCTAGTATTTGCCTCCCAAAAAAAAAAAAAAGAAATTATCATGCAATGTGGCAAATGAAAAGAAATTATCTGTAACCATATGTGTCTGAAATACTACAAGTACCATCAATGCTTGATTGTACGTATTGACATATCTTCTTGAACGAACTGTCATTATTAAATGTGACAGCTGAAATTGTATGCTATAGTCGAAACAACCAGAATCAATCGAAGTCCCACAATATGCCAAATGTACGTACAACGGTTGTAGTCGGCAGAAATTTGAAAGATAAGCAAAATATGGCAAGAAAATGGATGCATGGCAAAGACGCGGTTTGGTGCAGCTAATCACAACTGCTTTGTTGAACTATACAGCTAAGGTACAAACTGGACCTGATAAGACTGATAACATGCACTCTCAGTTTAATCTTGAGATCATAAGTTCGAGTTTTAATTTAACCGATATATATATACCCGGTTTATTCCTTGTATTATGTATGCTCGCCTCCCTAAACTTGTTCCCAAAATTTAAATGATTTCTCTCTTAAACAAAATTTCTGAAATGGTTTTGTAGGAGAATTACATGCATCACCATATCAATGTCATATCATTTTATCAGTGTGTCTCGTCATTTTTCTCAGTCTACCATTATCTAATTAAAATATGGGTAATGAGGTCCATACAACATTACACAATTAATATCAGAATAGCAAGTTGAGTTGACCTTTGATCATAGAACCACCCATGTTCTGTTCCAAGGCCCCCACATTATTAATTAAGTTTAATTTTTTGTTGGCTTTCTTCAAGTTTGAACAATCCTAAGAGTGACACTTGATTTGTTGTAAGCGAGGGGTTTAGTTATGAACTATCCTCTTACTTAAACAAGTATTCTCACTCAATTCTCTATTTAGAGAGTCATTTCTTAAAAATTTATTTCTAAACTCTCTATTTGGACTTGCTAAAATAGAGAGTTTAATTTATCTCTCCACTTTTGGAGAAACAACCTTAGTACTCAATAACTTATGAATAAAAAAATGACACGTGCATTTTGCATTAAAATGTTTATTCATTATTAACGGAGTTTTTTAACCAAATCCAGCCGAATTGGAAAAAAAATTCCTAGAATGGGATAGTTTTGAAACTAGTTTCCAAACCCGGGTGATTTTTAAAAGCGTTTTTAACTTAAAAACGATAGTTCAACTGAAATCTTTAGCACAAAATATGTGCAATTTTTGATTGATGTTTTTATTCGCATTGTTCAACCAAATGCCACTATAGATGGGGAGGTGAGTACAAACCTAATTAAGCATAAAACATCAGTTTAACTAAAGTTTTTAAATGAAATCAGTTCAATTGACGCTTCTAAAATGACATCAGTTCAACTGGCGCTTTTAGCCATTTTAAAAGCATCAATTAAATTGACATTTTTAGCCTTTTTCAAAATATCAGTCAACTACGTTGTTATCTTCTTTTTATTGCTTACAAATGCATGTCTTTCTGGGTCCTAGGGAATGCATTTTGGTAAGTGGTTTAATTCGATAAATTTCAATTTGTTTAGAAAAAATGGGGTGTGTACATACGGAATGTGTTTGATTCATTGACACAATTTTCACCGTCGGTGTTAACGCAATTTATAATAATGTACTAGTTGTTTTATTGTCTGAAATATAAATATAAAATAAGAATCATATTCATATGACATTAAATATACAACATTAAAATACAGTACATTAAGGTTAACAATTTCTAATAAAGACCATGTTCCTAACAACATAGTGGTTTGACACATTTCCACAAACTAGTAGTGAGATATTTTCAAAATCATCATTGCTTGAATTAGTAAAGTCAAAAAGTTCAGGTTCGGAATTTAGGAATGGACCATCCATAATTTCATTAATAGCATCACCAAAATCTAAATGTTTTATATTTGTATATATGATTACTTGAAATCAATCCAGAGGTTGTTGCATCTGAAATTTTTATGTTGAAGTCTTGCTATGATATCATCATATATAGCTGCTTGAGTTCAATCCCTTGTATATATTACCTAAACGTGCCTTTGGCATTGTTAGTTTATCCAACAACAATATACTTCAAGCTGTAGTGTTTATCATAAAATTTCCTCCACCATGGTTCCAGTGGCTAGTAATAGAACAGTGAAGGCTGGTTATTGGTTGCAGACCCAAAACTTACATCATCGACATGTTTCAAAGGGTCGTGAGTGTTGATGCGCTCATTGCGTAAGTCATAATATCATTCATACCACATTACACAGCTGTAATCTGTGTAGAATCTATAAAATGGTAGACTGGCTGAAGACAAACTTTAACATTTGTCATAGAAGACACCTTAGTGTAGGGTTTATATTGTGAATGATATGCAGATATATATACACACACACACAAAATTGGTTTCAAGCGGTTTCTCATTGAGAAGACTCATCAGAAACAAAAGTGTACCAAAGTAATCACTTTACACAACACTAATAAATTGAGATCTCACATATATCCCGAACAACACTAAGATGAATAGTCATTTATAACATCAACAACACTGAGATTACTAAACACTAACATGACTCACATATATCACTGACCATAATAGCAATCACAACATTATAATGATTGAACGTTATATTGACAAAGTACTATCATTTCATAGTCTAACTCATTCTCATTTGTGCATGTTTTGTTTATTAAAGTTATGATTCTTCATCTGACATATATTCATCTGATAAGTATTGTTCAGTAGTCCAAATATTATTTCGTTCAATCGGTGTTAATCTCACCCATATGTAACTAATTTCATGGTGGTAGCAATCTCGAGTATATACTATCAATACCTATGAACTAGCATCCGATTGTTCTCAGCTTGGAGTCGTCTAATAGTTCATAGTCTTCCATGTTCCTTTATCCATCGCTAGTGAACGTCGCGTAATGCGTTTTATTCATTGAAACAAAATGTCCACCCTCGATGTAATCCGACATAATACTTTTTTGGATCAGTATATCACTTATTTTTATAATCATCGTCTCTTTCTTTTAATAACCATGGTTGTTTTCATTGACGATTGTTTGAAACTCCTGTTGTACTGATGTAAAACAAATATTCCACTTTTAGATCCCATTAAGTAAGTCCCCTCTGATGTCAAGTTCCAAAAGGACTTGTGCATCGTTAAGCGTTATATCAATGCATAAAAGAGGGCATTCCTCACCGAACAAATCAGTGTCATAATTCAACATAAAACTCTTCCAAAATACAAGGACCCAAGGTGTCCCGCGGTTTAATGTGTAATAGAGAATTTTAAGATAGAGCAAACTCTACTTGATCTTGGAGCTAGTGTCCATTTACTCGCCCTTATTCAGTTTATGAACAGTTAGTTCTGGGTGAGCTCAAGCCTATAAATGGTACACTACAGTTAGCTAATTGATCTATCAAAATTATAAGGAGAGTTGTAAGACACCGTATAAAATTTAAGGATGGTGTACATGATATTAAAGGAACTTCCAAAAGGATGATAGAAACTTCGAGTCATGGTTGATTAAATGATCATGAAGTTTGAGTTTTACGCGAATTGACTTCTAGGTCAAGCTCAATTTTGGAGGTGTTTAAACTTAAGAAGGTTGATTAGGTAAATTTCTAAATATTTTAAGGTCAAAATAAGGTCTTCATTGAATCCAGAAAGTCAAGTATATTAGAAATTGAAAGTATTCTGAAGTTAAAACTTATTTTGGAGAGGATTTGGGTAGAAAGGAATTTGACACTACCTTATTATTTTGGCTATCACTTTGTACATCGACATCCAATTAAGCTTATTTTTGAAAATTAGAAACTAGACTTCAAGGTTTATAAAAGTGTATTTCACAAAAAATTTATGAATTGGCCTATAACAAGGTCAAAATTGAGCAAGAAGTTGGTGGCATACTGTCACCCGCGTCTAGAAAAACATGCATCCAAACGCACGGGACAGACGTTAGATGGTCTATGTTGAACTTTTTCTCCACTTTGGGCATTATAAATTAGGGGTGCAACTTGGGTTGGGCAACCCGATTTCAACTTGAAAAAATTAGGGCTTGGACAAGGATTTTTAATACTTGGATTGGACTTGGGTCAAAAAAATTCAACCCGAATTCAACTTGGGTTGGGCTCGGGTTAATGCCTCATGAACCTGAGTTCAACCCGAATCCAACAAATTAAAAAAAAAAAAAATATATATATATATATATATATATATATATATATATATAAAGCATTAGCACTAGTTTTTTATTTTTGTTCTATCGTTTTATTTGCCTCTCTCAGTCTCTCTCGTTAAAAACTTGGTTGAAATTATTGGTTGTTAATTTAGATGAATATTATGTAATATAT
>CAUOFW020003503.1:272594-310387 GCA_963454935.2 Ilex paraguariensis
ATATATATATATATATATATATATATATATATATATATAAAGCATTAGCACTAGTTTTTTATTTTTGTTCTATCGTTTTATTTGCCTCTCTCAGTCTCTCTCGTTAAAAACTTGGTTGAAATTATTGGTTGTTAATTTAGATGAATATTATGTAATATATATATTAAGTTTAGAACAACAAGCCTATTTTGGGCTCTACCCGAATTGAACCTGTAAAATAACTCGAAATTAGCCCGAAATCATCAACTCGAATTCAATCAGAGCCCGCCCGAATTAAACTTGGGCAGTGCTCAGATTGAGTTCCCCAACCCGAGGTAGGATTAGGGTTAAGGTTAGGATTAGGATTAAGGTTGAAGATTATATACTTAGGGTTGATTGTCCAATCCGCCCAAGTTGCACCCCTATTATAAATGTCTAGAGAACGACCATTAGGCCTATGTTCAGCTATTTTCATCCTAGAAAACCCTAAAAACCTTTCCTATGAATGAATTTGTCAATATCGTACGAAATGATACACACCTTTCCTAAAGTGGTTTGTGATGTGGCCCTATGGGGAATGATTGAGATTGTTTGTGTTTGTGGTGGATGAATGAGGTAGGTTCATTGTGTAGATTCTTAAGAAGCAACTAACATATACGAGATACATAAGACACTTGAGATGATATTTACTAAATTATTTTTTATTTACTCTGATTCCTAAGCGTTTACTTCTGTTATTGAATTATTGTAGTATGTAAACTTGAAATCATTATAACTGATATTATTTTACTTTCAAAAGTTATATATGCTATTTTTCAAAAGAGACTTTCATGTTTTATGCTTTAAAAACCTTGTTTGAATTTGAGATGAATTTTCTACGGACTTTTCCTCACCCTTTACAACATCTATAAATTTTGGCATAGAAGAGAATGTCAAATTGACTGAACAGGTAGATCTTGAGATCGATGTTGATCAAGATCAAGATAGTGATCCTGGTGGCGAGGCTTAGAGTTATTTTTACAGCTAATTAGTTTGGACTTAATTATTTAGTGATGTCATAAACATTATGTAGTTACTGGTATTATTTAGACGTTTTGGATATAATCTTGAAGAAATATACGTTGGTTAGTTTTGAGAGTTTTATTTTTCTATGATGAATGGTGAAGGGCTTCGATGTATGTTTGGATAATTTTTAGTTGCTCTCATAGTTTTATGGTTGTAGACAAGTAATGCCCAGATTATGAAATTTGGAGCATTATAGGAGTAGTTGAGGATGTTCTTATCTAGGTGAACAAATTCTATTTTCTTGTAGATTTCATTGTATTGAACACCCAATCTGTTTTGCATTCTGGTAGTCAAATTCATGTTATTTTAGGTCGACATTTTCTTGTCGCTTCCAATACTTTGATTAACTATAGAATGGAGTGATGAAGTTGTCATTTAGGAACATAACTCTAGAACTTAATTTTTTTTAATATTATAAAAAAGCCAAGGGAGGAGAATGAGATAAATGAAGTAAATTGTATTGAGTCATTGACACAAGAATATGCAAATAGGGCATTCTTTAGGGATTCTTTAGAAACAAGTTTTGTGGAGTCAGTCACTGAGATTCTTGAGTCTTTGTTTAATAAGAAGTGTTTGTAGTTGTCTAGGGAGTTGGATGATATGGCTGTTAATTTTGTTGGGTAATGAGTGCCAAAGTTTGAGGAGCTATCAACTAGTGACACTAAGCCTGTTTTCATCTAGTGCCACTAAACCTAAACCAGAGTTAAAACTCCTATTGAACCTTAAGTGTGATTTTATTGGAGAGGGTGAGACTTATCCAGTGATGATCTATTCTCTGTTGTTAGAGCATTTGAAGTCCAGTCTATTAGAGGTCTTAACGTGTTATCAAACCACTGTATTTACCTAGTGGAATATGTCAAGTCTATTCCTCAAATTCACCATAGGTTGAATCCTAAGATGAAGAAGGTTATGAGGGATGAGGTTTTTAAATTATTAGATGCGGGAATTATCTTCCCCATGTCTGATAGCAAGTGGATCAGTCCAACTCAAGTAGTACCCAAAAAATCAGGAGTCACAATAATCTAGAACAATGATAATGATTTAGTACCAACACAGGTTGTTATGAATTGGTGGATGTGTATAGACAACCGTAAACCCAATTTAGTCACTAGGAATGTCCACTTGCCATTACCCTTTCTTGATCAAGTTTTAGAAAGGATAAATAGTCATGTCTTTTACTATTGTTTTAGATAGGTACTCTAGGTACAGCTAGATAGAAATAGCACTATATGACGAAGAAAAAATGACATTCAAATGTCCATTTGGTTCAGTTTTATATAAGAGAATGTCGTTTGGTTTTGTGTGATGCGTCTATTACATTTCAAAGATGTTAGTTGAGCTTATTTAGTGACATGGTAGAGCGTTACTTGAAAGTGTTCATGTATGATTTTTCTATATACGGTGATTCATTTGATTTATGCTTAAACAATCTTGAAAAAAGTTTTTGCAAGGTATGAAGAAATAAATTTTGCATTAAGCTAGGAAAAATATCATTTTATGGTTACACATGATATTGTGTTAGGCCACATAATTTCATCAGAAGGAATTAAAGTGAATAAAGCAAAAATGGATCTAATTGTTAATTTTCCTTCTCCTAAGACTATAAAGAATGTGAGTGAGATCTTTCCTAGGTCACATAGGTTTTTATTAGGAGATTTGTTAGAGATTTTAGTTCAATATTTAGACTTATGTGTCATCTCTTAAGTCAGGATGCCCGTTTTGAATGGAATGACGTGTGTCTAAGGGCTTTTGAAAAACTTAAAAGCCTGTTGATTTCTGCGTCTATCATGTAGTCATCTAACTAGTCTTCACCTTTTGAGTTGATGTGTGATACTAGTGATTACGCTATAGGAGCAGTCTTAGATCAAAGGAAG
The DNA here is from genome assembly GCA_963454935.2 of Ilex paraguariensis. Lineage (NCBI taxonomy): Eukaryota > Viridiplantae > Streptophyta > Magnoliopsida > Aquifoliales > Aquifoliaceae > Ilex > Ilex paraguariensis. The sequence goes on from CAUOFW020003503.1 coordinate 275,513, forward strand.
GATAAAAAGTCGTATGTAATTTATTATGCAAGTAAAACTCTAAATGATACACAGATAAATTATTCCACTACTGAAGAAGAGTTAATTATTGTGTTTTTGCTTTAGACATTTTTTGATCTTATTTAATTGGTTCCTCAGTTGTTGTTTTCACTGACCATGCAGCCTTGAAATATTTGTTAACCAAGAAAGATGTCAAGTCATGGCTCTTGAGATGGATTTCGTTACTCGAGTAATTTGATTTGACAATCAAAGATAAAAAAAAAGAATGGAAAACGTAGTAGCGGATTATCTTTCAAGGCTTACCTATGAATTTCATGAAGACCACATGCAAATAAAAGAGACCTTGCCAGATGAACAATTGTTTTTAGTTTCAGAGCTACCTTGGTATACAGATATTGCCAATTAGTTGGCCACTAGTACGCTCCCTTCTCACTTCAACTCATTAGATACAAGAAGTTTTTAAGTAAGGTATGTAATTTTTTTTTGGGATAATACCTACGTGTTTAAGTATTGTAAAGATAAAATTATCAGACGTTGCATATCCAACAATGAGATAAATAATGTGATTTGTTTTTGTTTTTTTTTGCCATAATGAAGCCTGTGGGGGACACTTTTCCTCTAAGAAAGCCACTCCAGAGATTTCCAATGTATATTTTACTAGCCCACCATGTTTCAAGACACTCGTGCTTTCTATATTACTTGTGATAAATGTCAATGGTTGGGGGTATTTTCCGTCAAAATATGATGCATCTAAATCTTATCCTCGTTATTGAATTTTTTGATTGTTGGGAAAATGACTTCATAAGACATTTTCCCCCATCGTTTGGTATTTTGGTTACTATTGACAATGTTTCAAAATGGGTCGAGGTCATTCCATCTTGCACTTATTTATATAATTTTTATTTATTCAATTAATTGAATGTTCTGAGCAAAATTTAGTACTTTGTATAATTGTTTGATTATTCATCCATATAATCAAATTCTTGGTATGAATAATGCTTTTAATTTCCTACAAGTATTTTAATTAGTTCTTCAAAATTTATTTTCAAGTCAATCAAATTAATTATTCATTTATCAAATTATTTTTTGATTAATTACATTGACGTTAGAAATCAACTAAAATAATTAATATTGCATAAATATAGTTTTCCAATATATATGAGCAAATTCAGATCTCAAAACTAGAAAATCATTTTTCAGATTATTGTTTACCCTAAATTTATTTTTATAATTGCTTTCTAATCAATTCTATTTTTTTTACAAAACCTATTCTTTCATATACTTTATTCAAATTATCCATTCCCTAAGGATCGACTTTGGACAACACCTAGTTATTACTATAGTTTGACCATTTACACTTGGATGTACAACATTTGAAATCAAGCAATAACCCAAACGAAATAATTTGAATTCTTTCTTTAATTATTTGGAGTTTACTACATGAATTTTATTTTGTCATTTTACTTTGTTGGGTCTTGCACACACTCATCCTTTTTGGTTATAGATCCATGTCAATTTCGGTCTTTCCCTTCCCCCTACTAGTTCCACAATGACCATGCCACTCTTCTTTTCTGGTGCATCTATCGGTCTTCGATGCTCAAACCTTGTCTATAACCATGCCCAATTCGTGATCTCTCGTAAACTAACCAAATGAATTGGAAATTAAAAACCTAAGCTAGCAATTGCCTCGAACCCTAAATGATCGTTTAAATAATGTTTAATCTAAACCAAGCAACGTTGCAAATGACAAACGACATAAGGTGAAAGAAAAGGAGATCATGTATATGTTCTGTAACCATGCTCAACTTACTTCTCAAATGTCTTATTAGTGCACTCAAGTTAGTATTACAATCACCCTTAATGTTTAATTCAATTTCTTAACATATTTTGCTGATCAGACGGTCAATGTTACCTGGTACATGCAGCTGAAATTGTACACTAATACTCGAACAACAAGAATCAAATCAAAGGCTGACGATATGCCAAATGTACATACATCAAAGCAGGCTTAATTACAGATAGCAACATATATTAGAGCAATGTTATATAATCCAAATTTACATTTCAAATGAAGCGGGATCATTGGAGCAGTGGATCTCATTTAAAAAGTTGATGAGACTCATTCATCTAATGGTCTCCTTTCATTTGGGATATAAATTTGGGTTACATAGTATTTTCCCATACATTAATCTATTCTACACAAATAATATAATGGTGTTGACAATGGCCTTGTATTAAATTAGGATGATAGCTTTGTTTATAAAGGTCTTCTTCTTCCTTAACCCTCAAACTATGCCTACCGATCAGTCCAAAAAAAAAAATTCTCTAATGATGTTATCTCTTGTTATACAAAAGCATGTCGTTTGTTAAAAAGTCAAAGGTTAGGGCTAGATTGAAGTCAACATGATCAATGGTTGTAGTGGGCACAGATTTGAAAGATAAGAAAAATAAATGAACACTTCTGGGAAAGAAAATGGATGCATGGCATAGACGCGGTTTTGTGCAGCTAATCAGAACCATTTGCTTCGTTGAATTATACAGTTAGGGTACCAACTAAAACCTGCCAAGCACAACCTTTAAGGATGGTCTAGTGATTGAACCTGACCATTAGTAATTCAAAAATTTCAGATTCAATTCTTTTTCATAGTTTTAAAGGCTAGTCTTCTTTGTCTTTTTAGGGACGTACTCTAACCAAATACAAGTCACCTTAGCCAGCCATTGAACTTGAGATAATAGTCGATGCAAGTCTGAACATCCTATAGTAAAAATAAAAAACCCTACCAAACATGAGAATATGCATTTTAAGTTTGCTGTCGAAGTCCTAAGTTCGAGTTCCAGTTTACTCGATGCATGTATAACGATCCAATACCAAAAGTTTATTTTTTTTATACTAATATGATGTCCTTTCACTATATATTTATTCCCTATAATTTCATTTTTGTTTTTTAAAAAGATTTTTGAATCGGTTCCGAGCACATAATTAGTGGGTAATTATGGGCATTCAATATTATATTTCCAACATCGAGTCTAAGAGATAAGGCTAAGAAATACACTCACAATGACTCAAATATGATGGATGACATAAATCGTTGCACATTTGGGCGGTTGGGCTATAAGAAGAAGGGTTTTTACGTAATCGTAAAATTATTTTATTGTGACCTAAATATTATGGATTCTAATTATGAAATCAACTTTATTGTTAACGAAAAGAAGATTGGTCACGTCTAATCCTCCTATGGCGCCACATGTCCGCAGCCCAGGTGTGTTTATGCAATTAACAATAGGTAATGAATGAGCAATGTTATTGGGACCTGATTCACTATAACCTTTGGATTGACTGTTGGCTCCATCAAATATTAGAACTTGGTATTAATCTAATGGTTCCAATAAAATTACGTCATTATGTCAAATTTTTAGATTCAAATAGCATTTTCCGGTAATGAATTTCGTTACCCGAAGGAGTAGCTTTCTGATTTTTGGTTAAGCAATGTCTTAAGAGACATTGACCTCTTTGTTAGTGTGTCACCGCCCTGAACCTCGGCCCAACGACTACTACACATTTAATTATGGAGCGTTGACATCTAAAATGGCTGGACGAGCTCTCCTATAAATAGCCTAAGGCAACCTCTTCACCACCACCACTAACACATTCCAGCAAGACTGAGCAAACATCTCTCTCTCTCTTTCTCCGTCTTTCGGTTTTTCACTTCAATGGCGATTCCGGTTATTGATTTCTCAAAGCTCAGTGGAGAGGAAAGGGCAAAGACTATGGCTCAGATAACTGATGGGTGTGAAGAATGGGGATTCTTTCAGGTACTTATCATCCTAAGGAATTCTGCAACTGATTCCCCCCTTCAATGTTGTGATCGATTAGTGATAAACCTCACTCCACACACAACATTCATTATATACTATTGTCCGCTTTGAATTAAGCAAATATAACTTTAAAAGGCGTTATGTAATGAAAGTCCAAACCTTGGTGATATGGATCCATTTAGGACCTCACGCTCTGATGTGGGACCTATCCAAACCTTGGCGATGTGGGCTTCCTCGAGATGACACCACCCCAAGCCACCGCCCCCACCGGACTGGGATGCACTGATTACGCAGCCTCGGTCAAAGCCCTTAATACCATTTGTAACTACCAGGCCAATACCTTTATTGTACAATATTGTACATGTTTTGCACATGGCCTGCATGGTTTTAGATTACATTATAAAATTAAATCTCCACATACACTTATCAAACGTTTTACACATACTTCACCAAAACGACACAATTATGTACCACAATTTCAAAGACCGGTGCTGGTGTCAGTTTATGTAACTACTAGACATTGTATAGACAAATCTTAGGGGTTTTCGTTTATGTTTGTGTTGCAGCTGGTGAACCATGGGATTCCAGATGAACTCCTGGAAAGGGTGAAGAAGGTTTGTTCCGAATGCTATAAGCTGGAAAGAGAAGAAGGTTTCAACAACTCGACTCAGGTCAAGTTGTTGAACGAATTGGTCGAAAAGAAGAGCGGAGACAAGCTGGAGAACGTGAACTGGGAGGATGTCTTCCTTCTCTCCGACGATAATGAGTGGCCATCCAAGACTCCAGGATTCAAGTAAGCTCGGTTTCTCAAACAAGTTCTCTTTTAAGTTGTTATGAACGCATACTACTGCTCCCATCTAATTCTCAAATCTCGAATTTTTCACTTCACAATGCTGAAGAAAAACATGAAATTGAAACATGGATTTTATCATCTGACTTGTGCATAAAATGAACAATAGGGAAACAATGGCAGAGTACAGAGCTGAGCTGAAAAAACTGGCAGAGAAGTTCATGGAAGCCATGGATGAAAACTTGGGCTTACCAAAAGGATACATCAAGCAATCTTTCAATGGCGAAGAAGATGACGCCTTTTTTGGCACCAAGGTCAGCCACTACCCACCCTGCCCTCACCCCGAGAAGCTCAATGGTCTTCGAGCTCACACTGATGCCAGAGGAGTCATTTTGCTCTTCCAAGATGACGAAGTGAAAGGCCTTCAAATCCTCAAAGACGAGCAATGGATCGATGTCCAGCCTCAAAGAAACGCCATTGTCATCAACACTGGGGATCAAATTGAGGTGTTGAGCAATGGGAGATACAAGAGTGTTTGGCACCAGGTTCTTGCCACCCCGGATGGGAATAGGAGATCGATCGCTTCATTCTACAATCCATCATTGAAGGCAACCATAAGTCCTGCAACAGAATTGGTGGAGAAGGTGAGCAATGAAGTGGATCAAGCTTATCCCAAGTTTGTGTTTGGTGATTATATGAATGTTTATGCTGAGCAGAGGTTTCTCCCTAAGGAACCAAGGTTCCAAGCAGCTGCTGCGAGGGCCATGTAAGAATAGAAGAATTGAACTTTTCACAGAGAAGTTCATGGTTTTCTTTTTCCTTTTTTTTTTTTGTTTGTTTGGTTGGGGGGGGCTAAATGTTTTAATTGCTTAGCGTTCTGCAGAAAGATTAGGGTTGGTTTTAGTTTGCTTGCTTTTGATTCTGGTTTTGCTTTTGTCTATGTAGTTGTGTGCTTAAATCTACTTGTTTAAGTTTTCGTTTGGGTATTATACTGTATTGCAATTCACTTTCTTGTGTTTATAACCATATTTTCCAATTAGAAATTGTATCCGGCTAGATGTAACGGTCCCAGATCCTGTAGTGATGGCATCAAACGTTCAAATCTCGCCGGCACGATCATAACTTGAGGGAACATATTGAAATGTATAAATAATGATATTATGCCTCTTTAATAGCTTAAACTTTTGGAATAGATAGTGATTTAATATTATTATTGGATATGAAATAATCACTTAATTTTATCTAATATTTATATAAAAATAAACCTTCACTTTGAATCAGATTTATAGTCGGACCAGGTGATGGTATATCCAAATTCAAATTTATTAAATATGATATAATAGATTCAGATTCGGATTTAGATTTAACTCCTCCCTTCCCCCACACAAACACACACACACACATACATGTGCAAATACAAATTGATGTATTCAGACTATAGACATGCTCGACACACTAGTAGGGTTATCGAAAAGGATACTAGCTGATGGTGTGTGTATTGCACAATTTAGCAAAGTTGTGATCTTTAGGAGTCAGAGAATCACTGAACGACCCAGTTTGAGCTCCTAAGCTCTTAAGAATTGAACAAGTGTGATGGGGGATTATAAACAAGGAGAGTTTATAGTGGTTAGACCTTGACTAATCCACTCTCAAATGAGTTTCTTGCTATTGAGGAAGATTTTATTGACAAAAAGGGATATTACATAGAGTATTTGCTTAGGCTAGTCGCTTATGTGTTTTTTATGAGGGATATGCCTCTTATTTATAGTCTTTCAGGGTCTTGTCTAATCCCTGATGTGATCCTTGCCCCCCCCCCATTCATAACGGTTGCATTTGTTATGCAACTATTGTGGATGGCGCCTTGGCGGTTGCGACTTTCTTACCCGATTGTGAGACAGTTGCGCTTTATGTGAAACGCTTTGATGATTTCCAGTTGTCATCCTTGTTGTTACCTTGGTGGCATTGTTGCTTGGAAAAACTGATCTGATCAGCCTTGGTAGCTCGCCTCAAGCTGCGTGATATGAACTCAATCAAATCGAGTTGAACGTCCAAGTTCAACCTTAGCCATATTTTGAGTATCATCAGCTGCCTCCCAGTCAGGTAGGTTATATAAGCTGGGGTTGACTAAAGCATTGGAGGGCGTGGTCAACTCAGTTTGTCGATTGACCTATCTCATGATTAGATTGGTCTGCCCTCAGGACTTGCACGATGGGACGTTTCTTAACTTTTACGGTGTTGCAAGCGTGTAAGGAGTCACTTTTGCCTCGTTTCTCGTGCATTTTCATTACCCCCAGCTCCACATTTTCATTTGTATGCCCATCTTAAATGCTCTTGCCAGTAGAACCGTCTTTTTCAATCATTTCGAAATCCCTTTGCATTCTTCTTTCAGATTTCTCTCTTTTCCTCTTCTACATGATTTCATCTTCTCCAATGTTCTGGTGGTCTAGGGTTTTACTGGTTAGTGCTCAAACTCATTCAAAAGTTTTCTTGAAGCTAGTTCTACTCATCTGTTGAATCTTCCTTGGGTCATCAATTGGTGTTCCCCTTCGATTAGGTACGCCCCCTACCTTGCTTTCTCTTTCCTCCCTCTAGGGCTTCTACTCACCCTGGATTCCTCGAATTCGAGGTTGTTATTCAATTTCTAGACCTTTTGTTGTTGATATTTCACGAGTCAAGGTCTCTCCTTGTCTTCTCCCCCCTCTTCTTTGATCCTTATGTTATTGCTAGGATTTTTCTCTTTGGTCGTTAGAGTCTTGACCCTAGGGTTCTCGAAGACTGTTTTACAAATATCCCTTTTCTTTACATTTCCTTTAATCTTCCTTTCTCCTATATCTCTATGTTTGCTTCTTCCAAAGCCACTACTTCATCTGTCTTTCTTACCANTTGGCGGTTGCGACTTTCTTACCCGATTGTGAGACAGTTGCGCTTTATGTGAAACGCTTTGATGATTTCCAGTTGTCATCCTTGTTGTTACCTTGGTGGCATTGTTGCTTGGAAAAACTGATCTGATCAGCCTTGGTAGCTCGCCTCAAGCTGCGTGATATGAACTCAATCAAATCGAGTTGAACGTCCAAGTTCAACCTTAGCCATATTTTGAGTATCATCAGCTGCCTCCCAGTCAGGTAGGTTATATAAGCTGGGGTTGACTAAAGCATTGGAGGGCGTGGTCAACTCAGTTTGTCGATTGACCTATCTCATGATTAGATTGGTCTGCCCTCAGGACTTGCACGATGGGACGTTTCTTAACTTTTACGGTGTTGCAAGCGTGTAAGGAGTCACTTTTGCCTCGTTTCTCGTGCATTTTCATTACCCCCAGCTCCACATTTTCATTTGTATGCCCATCTTAAATGCTCTTGCCAGTAGAACCGTCTTTTTCAATCATTTCGAAATCCCTTTGCATTCTTCTTTCAGATTTCTCTCTTTTCCTCTTCTACATGATTTCATCTTCTCCAATGTTCTGGTGGTCTAGGGTTTTACTGGTTAGTGCTCAAACTCATTCAAAAGTTTTCTTGAAGCTAGTTCTACTCATCTGTTGAATCTTCCTTGGGTCATCAATTGGTGTTCCCCTTCGATTAGGTACGCCCCCTACCTTGCTTTCTCTTTCCTCCCTCTAGGGCTTCTACTCACCCTGGATTCCTCGAATTCGAGGTTGTTATTCAATTTCTAGACCTTTTGTTGTTGATATTTCACGAGTCAAGGTCTCTCCTTGTCTTCTCCCCCCTCTTCTTTGATCCTTATGTTATTGCTAGGATTTTTCTCTTTGGTCGTTAGAGTCTTGACCCTAGGGTTCTCGAAGACTGTTTTACAAATATCCCTTTTCTTTACATTTCCTTTAATCTTCCTTTCTCCTATATCTCTATGTTTGCTTCTTCCAAAGCCACTACTTCATCTGTCTTTCTTACCATGGATAATAGATCTCCCAAGTTCAAAGTTTGAGCTCGTCGTAGAGGGCGATCCGTCAACTCTGATAAGGCAGACGACTTGTCGGATGTGAGTGATAAGATAGAAAATTTTTTAGGCATCGATGCCCTCAATGACGAGGACGTGTTATAGGTCCATTTGCCTCTACCAAGCCCTATTCCAAGATATAAGAAGTCTCAAAAAGAGAAATCTAAGAAAGGTGGGGCCTGGACCTCTAGAAGTGCTAAGGATGCTGAGGTCATACCCTAGGCTTCAAATCTTGTAGGTTTCAATGAGGATACCCTTCCCTTTCTGAGCGTTCTTTCTACTAGGTTCAATTTCCCCAAGGGCATGCACTACTGGTGTCCCTATGTGGGCATCATGTATGATACCGCGCTGCCCAAGAAGACTGCTTCTTTCGAGAATGACCTTAGATTCCGCATGCACCTCTTTCTCAAATATGTCCTTCAATATTTCAATGTTTTTCCTGCCCAACTTTCTCCTAATTTCTGGGGCATTTTGGTGGGTTTCCTAGTCTACTCTAAGAAGAATGACCTCGATGTCCCTACGATTCCCTTGCTCATGAAATTCTTTAATGTTTAGTTCTCCCCTGCCGACTATTGTAAAAACGAGTGAAGACCCAATCTATAATCACCAACCTCTCGAGCTCCCATAAAGATTGAAAGAAGTTCTCCATCTTTGTGTCAAGCAAAGAATGGGAATTTAACCTGAGTGATGTCACTAATACTCTTCCCGTACCTCGGGCTTGGTCATGCCCTAATAATTTGGGTAAGTCATTGCCAAGGAGATCTAATCTGATCCACTATTTAATTTCTGTGTTTCATTTGCTGACTTTATTTTCTTTGTTGTTCCAAGTATCCGCCTTGAGCTTGATGCAGATGATAGGATAGTCATGTTAGGTCTTGAGGATTGTCGCCCTGAGAAGTACTCAGGGCTTCTCATGCCTTCAGTGCTCAATCAATATGGGCTTAGTCCTCCTGAGGTATTCCACTATCTGTCGTTGGTGAGGGGGATTTTGCTAGTAAGGCTCTCTTCCTTATTTTTCTCTTTCTTCTTATCAATTTACTAACTTGTTTTCTTTATTTTCTTAGGTCCCAATTACATGGCTCTAGATGCTAAGGCGGTGAGAGCCAAGGTGGCCCAGTTTAGGAAGGATAAAGCTGAGGGAAAACGAAAGGTTGAGGTCGGATCTAGAAGTAACCTGGGTCCTTCTTCAAAAACTCTGAGGGTGAGAATGCCTTCATCCCCGCCTTCTCAAACGAATCATTTATCCTCAATAACTCCTCTAAAGACTCCTATATCTGTGATGGATTCCCCTCCTCAAGGAGTTCTTCCCCCACATAAGACTCTTGTGGTGACTTCTCCTACCTCCATAGGGTTGGAGAGAATTGCTAAAGTTACAACTTCCCTTTTATCTGCAGAGACAACTGGAGCCTGAAAATCCATTACTCCTTTCCTATGGGATATTTCCCTCTTGAAGCTTACTAAAGAGACGTCTCATGAGCAGCCCATTGGCACAACAGGGAGATCACTTATCAAGGATATAAATCTTGTTGTCAATGTTATTTTATCTATCATCCCTGATTCTAACATCCATGAGGCCTCCTCCATGCCTCTATCTACCTTAGCTGACACCGCTCTATATAGAGCAACTTTGGTAATTTCTAGGCATTTGCCTTTTAATTTGGATTTGGATTTAGTTTTGACACTGTTGACTTCAAATCCTCTTCTCTATTGCAGATGACAATCCATGTAGGGACCCTAGTGGGCAAGATCCGGGCTTTCTGAGAAAGCTATCGGGGTGAACCGAAGTCCTTGAAGGCCACTGAGCTTAAAGTCGCTGATCTAACCTTTGCCAATGATGATCTAAGAGTTTAGGTGCAAGACCTGAAGACCCAAATGCAAAGTCTGAGCTCAAAGAATAAGAACCTTGAGACTGAGGTCAAAAAAAAGAGCGATGAGGTCAAACTTAAGATGAATAACTTGGTTCCACCAAGAAAGGATGTTTTTGAGGCTCGTGACATTGTTCAGGCAGTGAAGAATGATTACAAAGAGCTTGTTGAAGTCAATATTGTCCTTCTGAAAGAGGTCGAGAATGAAAGGGCCAAAGTGCTAGAAAGAGACACCCAGATAACTGAGCTTAAGGATGAGTATGTCATGACCTAGGCCCTTGGCTACTTTGCCTTCCAAGTGCAAGCCTTAAACAAGTACCCAAATCAGGCTTCAACTTCAAACCCTTGCTGGATGGGGAGGAAGAAGGATCAGTCATGGAGAAGGAAAGTTCAACTACGAAAAAGGAAGTTGAGGATGCGCCGACTGAGGTAGAGGTCCTCGAGATTTTTCTCCTTTCAAATGTTCCTGTTGAAGTTAAGGTTTAGAGCGTTAAGGTAATCCCAGAGACTGTTCTACCTCCAACTACTTCTGAGGTGGCCGCTCTTATGGAGGTGAAAATTTCAGAGATTGTTCTGCCCCTTATTAACACTGATTAGGTCAGGGTTTCAGCACCTACCCCCTTTGGGGATCCCCTTATTCCTATTGACCTTCCACCTATTCCTGAAGAAGAAAATGTGGTTGCTCCTGACCTTCCTGAAGAGGTTGTAGTTTAGGCTTTTCATCTTTTCACCTTGTAATTTTGGGGAAGAAATTTGAATGAAAAAATGACTTTCGTTTTTCTTGATTAACTTCTCCTTCCTTCTTTGCCCCCTTACTTCGAGGAGAGTTTTAGTCTCTTGGAAGCAACTTTGTTTCTAAAAAATTTCTAAAGTGTGAGGTCTGTCCACTGGCTCATTCGTTGTTTCTGAGATGAGGGGCTCATATGTAGTTATGAGCTGATAAGCTAGTCTTTTACTCACAAGCTAAGGAGCTCATTTTTCATTTACAAACCAAACAACTTTCTTTTATTTATGACCTAAGAGATCTCATCGTTTATTTTATGAGCTAACAAGCTCATCGCTGATTCATGAGCCAAAGAGCTCATCTTTAGTTTATGAGTTGAGGAGCTCATCGTTCTCATCTTTAGTTTATGAGTTAAGAAGCTCATCTTTAGTTTATGAGCTAAAGAGCTCATCTTTAATTTATGAGCGAGAATCTCATCTTTAGTTTATGAGCTGAGAGGCTCAAATTTAATTTATGAGCTAAGAAGTTCATTTTTAATTTATGAGCTGAGAAGCACATCTTTAGTTGAAGAATGACAATTGACTTGAAACTTCTCGTTTATTACAGCGAATTTTTACAAAAGCAGGATTCTTAGCTATTGATAAAAAAAATTCAAGTGATCAGTGAGTTCCATGAGTGAGGCAAAGCTTTCCCTTCCCCAATCTGTAGCTCATAATTCCCTGGTCTGAGTATTCTGGTCACGATGTATGAGCCTTCCCTGTTGGGCTCTAGTTTTCCATGAGTGAGGTCCTTCCTGACTAGAATGAGCTTCTTGAAGACTAGGTCTCCCACTTTGAAATTCCTATGTCTGATCCTCTGGTTGTAATATCGTGTTTTCTTTCTCTGATAGTCAATGATGCATTGCAAGGCTTTTTTTTTCTTCTCATCTAAGAGGTTGAGATTGATGAGAAGGAAGTTGTCGTTTTGTTTGGGATCGGGGAGCTATGTTCTTGGGGACGGAATGTCTATCTCAATAGGGGCAACCTCATCAATGTCATAAGCTAAGGCAAAGGGCATTTCATGAGTGGTTGTTCTGGTGGTGGTTCTGTAGACCCATAGTACTCCTGGAAAATGCTCCATCCATCGATTTTTTAAGGCTTTGAACTTGGTTTTCAAAGCTATTTTGATAGTTCGGATGGTTACTCCTGCTTGCTCATTTGATTGAGGGTGAGTTGGCGCCGAGAAATAATTGTTTATACCTTGCTTGGCACAAAATCCTTTTAGAATTATCGAACTACTTTTCATTATCTGAGACCAGTGCCCTTGGGATTCCAAATCTACAAATTATGGATTGTCAAGTGAAATTCTGATTCTTTTGCTCTATGATCCTGGCTAAAGGTTCCACCTCGGCCCATTTGGTGAAATAGTCTACTCCAATCATCACAAACTTACATTATCCAATACTTACTAGGAGGGATCCAAGTATATCCAACCCCCACTGTTGAAATGGTCATAGGCTAACCACCGAGGTGAGAAGCTCTAGCAGACAGTGCAGGATATTTGTATGCAACTGATAGGCTTACAGTGCGGGATCGTGGGTCAAAAGTATTCCTTCCGTAGAGCTTTGCCTAATAGTGTTCGAGCTCCGATGTGATTTCCACGAATGCCTTGATGGATTTCTTTTAAGATGTAATATGTTTCCTCATCCCCAATGCATTTCAAGAGTGATGAGGAGAAACCTCTATTGTACAGATTATCCTAGAGGATGGTGAATCTAGTTAACCTGGTTCTTAATTTTTTTGTTTCCTTGGAATTGGCTGAAAGAGTTTCACTTTCCAGATATTCCTGGATTGGGTCCATCCAGGTCGACTACGTTAGAACAAGGAACACCTCCTTAGAATCAAAGCTCACGAATGGCTCAGCTAGGTGTTCAATTGGTATGAGCCTATCCAGGTTCTCTTGGGAAGCGGTGGCTAGCCTAGTTAGCGCATCGGCTCGGGAGTTCTCTACTCTGGGAACGTGGACAATCTCAACATGTACAAACTTTTTCAACAGTTCTTGTACCTTCTTCAGGTACAGAGCCATCCTTTCTCCCTTAGCTTCGTATACCTCTTAGATCTGCTTTACTACCAGTTGGGAGTCACTGTGTATCGCAAGTTGCTCTGCCTCTATGGATTGGCCAATTTGAGCCCAACATTTATAGCTTTGTATTGTGTTTCATTGTTTGAAGCTTTGAAATCAAATCTGAGGGCTTACTCTATGTCTATCCCATCTGGAGAGGTCAGGATTAGTCCAGCACCACTACCTTGAGCAATGACAACGCCATCTACGGAAAGCCTCCACGTTTGGAGGTCGAGAACCAAATAGGTTGATTGTAGGGATGCCTCTTGTCTAGTGGTGAATTCTACGATGAATTCTGTCAATATTTTCTCTTTGATAGCAATTCTGGGCTTGTATCTAATTTTGAACTCGCTAAACTCTATCACCCATTTGACCAGTCTTCCTGATGACTCTAGCTTATGCAAGACTTGCTTCATTGGTTGATCAGTGGGAACTTCTATTGTGTGAGCCTGGAAATAAGCTCTGAGCCTCCTTGCTACCCTTACCAAAGCTAAAACTAACTTTTTCATCTTTGGGTATCTCTACTTTGCCCCGCATAGAGCTTTGCTACAATAGTAAACTAGCTGCTAAGCTCAATCTAGCTCCCTTACCAGTGCTGCACTTGTTGAGAAATCTAAGACAACAAGGTATAAGGTTAGTACCTCTCCTTCTCGAGGGCTTACAAGGACTGGAGGCGAATTGAGGTAATCCTTGAGCGCTTTAAATTCCTCCCAACACTGTGCACCCTAGTGGAATACTTTTTTCAAAATTTGGAAGAAAGGCTGACATTTATTGCTTGACTTGGAGACAAATTGACTCAATGAATCTATTCTCCCTGTCAAATGTTGGACCTCCCTTATGTTTGAGGGTGGTTGTATATCCATTACAACCCGGACTTTTTTTGAATTAGCCTCAATACCTCGACAGTTGACTATAAAGCCTAGAAATTTTCCTATGGAGACCCCAAAGGTGCATTTGGCAGGGTAGAGCTTCATTTGGTATATTTTGAGAATTTGGAAAGATTCTTCAATGTGCTAGATGTGGAGCTCAGCTTTAAACGGTTTTACTAGCATGTCATTAATGTAAACCTCCATCGACGTCCCAATCTACTTCTGGAATATACAATTTACCAATCTCTAATAAGTGGCTCCTACGCACTTTAACCCGAACAGCATGACCTAATAGCAGTATGTCCTTTGTTCGATTACAAAGGACGTCTTCTCTTGGTCATTGAGATCCATTCTAATTTGATTGTGCTCCGATAAGACATCCATGAAACTAAGCAATTCATGCTCTACCATGGCATCCATGATCAAATCGATTCTACGCAGTGGAAAACTATCTTTGGTTCATGTGTAGTTCAAGTTAGTAAAGTCAATGCAAAGGCGTCATTTATCGTTGGTCTTCTTCATAAAGTCCACATTGGCTAGCCAGGTCGGGTAATCTACTTCCCTTATGAACCTGGCATGGAGGAACTTGGAGACTTCTTCATCTATGGCTTTTTGGCACTCTAGGGCAAAGCTACTATTTTTCTACTTTATAGGTGTAATGACCGATGGGTCAAGCCCTTGCATGTATTCTTGTTTCCACTCGAATATCTCGACATTTTCTTTCAAAAATTGAATAAGGAGGTCCTTGATCTCCTTAAGCAGCCTTGACCCCATGTACACCAAGTGTCCTGGGTCCTCATCTAGCTGGACTGGTTCTAATTCTTCTGAAGGCGTGGGCCTTGTCTCCAGGTCATCTCTCATGTCGAGCTCATCCAGTTGTATAGCCTTGACCTCCTTTTTCTTTATGGATGCCACGTAGCACTCCCTTACTACGTGTTGGTCTCCTCGGACCGTCCCAACGCCATTTTCAATAAAGAATTTCATTACAAGGTGATAGGCAGAGGGAATAACTTTCATGGCATTGAGAAAAGGCATTCCCAAGAGGATGTTGTATACTTAAGGGGCATCTAAGACCAGGAATCTTACATTGTTGTCGAATGGTAGGGAGGGTTTCTTTTTGTGAGGACGAGTTGGACTAAGCCTAGGGGAAACACTATTTCCCCTGAGAATTCGAGCAAGTGGGTTCTTACTGGCTCGAGCTTATCTCTATCGATGTCTATTTTGTCAAAGGCTAAGGCAAAGATGATGTTAACAGAGCTTCCATTGTCAATAAAAACTCAATGGATAGTTCTGTTGGCAATGATGGCTTTTACTGCTAAGGGATCGTCATGGGGGTGCTGGCAGCTTTCCAAATCGGAGTCTGAAAATGTTATATCCATGTTCAACTGAGGTGTTTTGGAGACAGATTGTATTTCCAACACGTCTTTAGCTCGGACTATTCGCATATGGACCTTCTTGGCTGAACTGATTTCTCTGCCTCCAACAAATTCTCCTGATATCACTCTGATTTCTCCCTTGGGCTATTGGTATTATGAAGGAGTCTACTGCTGGGGTGCAAGAGGTGGATAAGCTTAGTTTTGATTGACTTGGGCCACAAAGCAGCGCAACTACCCCCTCTGGATCAAGAACTTAATATCTTTGTTGAGCTGGATGCAGTCGTCAGTGAGATGGTCGTGGTCCCGATAATACTCGCAGTTGTTCGTTATGTCCCTTTTTGAGGGATTAGCCTTCATTCAAGGTGTACATCTATATAACTTCTCATTTTGTACTTCATAAAGCACCTATGACACCGTGGCATTGAGGGGAATGAACTCCCGTAGGGCATACCTCGCCTACAACTCCTGAGGTGGAGGACTTAGGCGATCTCTAATGGCACCCTTCTTTTTTGGTGATTGATCTCTATCTTTTCTTGGAGATCATTCTTAGTTCTTGTCCTTTCTCAGGCTTCAGTCCTTTCTCTGGCTTCAATCCTTTCTCTTCTCCTTTTTTGTATGGGTCGTAGAGCCACCAGCTTTTGAGAGGAGAGCTTCCTCGTCGTTGATGTACTTTTCTACCTTAGCCAAGACCTCAACTATGTTGGCTTGTGAGTTCTTGGATATAGAGAACATCAGATCTTTTGATTTTATCTCTAGTACCGCAATGAAGGCAATTTGGGCAAATTTCGTCTAGGATATCCACTTTCAAGGACTTCGAGTTGAACCTCTAGACGTAGCTTCACAGGGACTCATTCAGTCCTTGTTTCACATTCAGTAAGTGATAGCTCGGCTTTGATAGATCCGAGCTCCAATGAAGTGTGATACGAATAAAAGGGAAAGTTCTTTGAATGAAGAAATAGATGATGGGGTCCACCTATTAAACCAAGCTAAGGCCAAGCCTTTTAAGGTGATGGCAAAAACTCCGCATCGCACTAGATCCTGGTAACCATGCAACTCCAACTGGTTCTTATAGGTATTTGTCCCATTGAAGGTCTCTATCTGCAGCATTCTGAATTTATGGGGTAAAGGATAGTGCAGCACCTTGGGAGAGTGAATGGGGACTCTGTCTGTTGGACCAGGGCGTCCATAGTCATCGGGGTTTTGCCTTTTATAGCCTCCTTCATGTGCCTAAGTTCTTGCTGGATTTCTTTGAAGTGTTGCTAATGTGATGTCACAGGAAACCAAAAATAAAACATATACTCCTAAAAATACATGTAGTAGTGCGAGTAAGGATCGTTCCCACGGAGAGTATCTAGCCTAGTTTTATGCCTCGTAAACAAGGATGGAGGGGATTTGAGTTTAACAAAAATAATTTTAAGAAAAACAATTAAATAAAAATTCAAATTAAAGTATCAAAATCAATCAAGAGAACAAACATTGGTCTAAGTCAACATCCACCATCGGAATTTAATTTACAACTGATCATCGATGCAAATATATATCAATTCACTATATGAATATTCACCATTGGAACTATCTTCCTATCATTTCTTAGTCACAATTAATTATAAAACAAGAGATCTAATTAACCTTAACTACTAAACAACCCAATACAAGTACTAAAGGTTTAATCTAGTAGCAGCATTAAGAATTAGAAAGATTGATGAAACTAAACAACACAAGCACAAGCGGATGCATTTAATTTAGTCGATCATTCTCCTAAGACCTAATGACGCAACAAATCATTTAATCTTAGTTACTTCACAAATTAGAGTGATCAAACAATTACGAATTTGATATCTAACCTAATAGTAGATTGCAACGAATAATAAACTAGTAGACCTCCTAGTAATTAAAAGAGACAGTCATGAAATATAGGCACAGCAGAACATTTAATACTCAAATCATAAATTGAACAATAAAAATAAATTAGATCTCACAGTTTTATTAATTTCAAGGCTTCCGTTTCCTTTGACCAAGTATCAAGGTTTAGTCATGCATGGCCTTCATGGCATGTGTAGTCTGCGGTTTTTTTTTCCTTCCTCCTTACTCGTTAATCCCTCTTCTCCTAGGAAACCTCCCCCAAGTCTAACTCTTAAAGGATAAGATTAAAAATAAAATAAAGTCCTAATATAAATAGGAAAGTGTTGTTCCTATGGAATTTTCCTGCCCCAGGTTTTTAAGCTCCCGAAAATAGATAGGAACAACAGTGCACGTGAACAGTACAAGTGTTGCAACTTCAAGCCCAATTTCGACCTTGATTTAGCCAATATCTCTCAAAACACAAAACAATAAAGTTGTAGATATTTTTCTTGGCATTCCATAGCATCTTGAATGATCTCAGTCGGAGCTCGGATGAGATAGTTATCACCAAATTACGAATTAATGTCGAAACTATCCAAAATTGTCCAATTAATTTTGTTTTGCATTTAACGCCTCCAGTTGAATCCTAAATTAAAATATAATAATAATGAGTACATTTAGGCACCAAATAAGTATAAAAAGATAAAAATACGACATTTTGCATTCTCATCAGTTGCTCCCAGAATTGTTCCTTTTTTTCTTGTTGGACTGGGGGAAGTTCATTCCTATAAGTTCCCCTATTTTGACTTTTTGCTTTCTCGTCCTCACCATTCCTTCGAGCTTGGCGATGGGTGTTGCCAACTGCATGGTTGTGTTCATCCTCCTCTGCGACAGCCCTTAAGGGATTTTGGTAACAATGTTTCCCTCATGGGGAATCATCCTGGGTTGGTTGCCCCTCCTAAGGGTGTTGAGCACGAATGAGGTTTAGCAATTCCTCATTCTGGTGGAGGAGGCAATTGTTGGCTTGATGGAGGGCTTAGAGTTCATTATTGGGAAGGGGATCTACGGGTTGATGTCAGGGTTAAACAGGGAATTCAAAGGGATCTCTTGCTGCCTTTCATCGGAAATTTCCTACTGGTTTTGTAGACATTGAGGGTTCATTTGATTTCTACTCATATTGCGCGTAAAAACCATCAATTACTAAAGTAATCAATAGAATTTTTAGTAGGAAACAGACGTTCCCACAGACAGCGCCAGCTGATAGTGTGTGTGTGTGTTGCACAATTGAGCAAAGTTGTGATCTTTAGGGGTTAGAGAATTATTGGATGGCCTAGTCTGATCTCCTAGGCTCTTAAGAATTGAACAAGTGCGATGGGAGAATATAAACAGGGAGTTTATAGTGGTTCATCAGTTCGAGAGCTCGGCTAATACACTCTCAATTGAATCTCTTGCTCCTGAGGAAGATTTGATTGACTAAAGGGGAGATTACATAGAGTATTTACTTAGGCTAGTTGCTTGTGTATTTTTATGAGGGATATGTCTCTTATTTATAGTTTTACAGGGTCTTGCATGTTCCCTTGGCGTGATCCTTACCCCTCATTCATAACAGTTGCATTTGTAATGCAACTGTCATGGATGGCGCCTTGGCGATTGCGGCTTTCTTGCCTGAGTGTGAGACAGTTGTATTTTATGTGTAACGCTTTGGCATTTTTCAGTTGTCATCCTTGTTATTACTTTGGTGGCATTGCCACTGGGAAAAACTGATATGATCAACCCTGGCAACTCGCCTTGAGTTGTGTTATATGAACTCAGTCAAACCGAGCTGGACACACAAGCTCAACCTTAGCCATATTTTGAGTATCATCACTAGTAGTGTCACCTTAAAGGCTTCAACTAGCTTCCTTGCAGTATAGGATTTGTTACCCCTAGATTATTACAATATGCAATAAGCAAGACCTCTAACCCTGAATCTAAATTAAAAAGAGCTTATTCTAAAACCTGGTGACTCAGTTGATTAGCACTCCTGTAGGCTCATATTGCATACAAATTCTTGGCCAGAGCTACCCGTTTTACATGAGAAATTTTGTTCTTGTTTTATTTTCTCTTGCACATGATGGTATTTAGTATCTTAAAGAAGTGAAAATATACTTTGTGGTCTTTGTGGATCATATTCTATAATTTGGTGATTAAACAATGAATGACATCAGTCCACCAAGTGAATCAGCTAGGATAGCATGTAACATGTCACTCATTTAACAAATGAAGAAAAAAACAAAGTCAATTGATATGGCTTTTCAAATTTAAAGATGAGATGTTTACATAAAGGCCCTTGTGTTTTAGGAAACAGATGTAGCCACGTTGCAATGCAAAAATTCAATAGTTACCAAGTTTAACTGAATTACTAAAGTCAGGAAGACAGTAGTTAGAGCAAGAAAAGGAAGATGGAGAGAAACGATCGGGAAGACAAGTGTAACCATCAACAAAGGAATACCTATAAAAGAGGCATTGACTACAATGAAAAGGACAAGACGAAACCCATTCAAGACACATAACTTGTGCAGTTTAAGAGTAATGTTTAAGTTAGTTTTCTTGGATATAATTAGTGTTGTTGTTTAGGATTGATTTATCAGTCTATTGTAACCCAAAAATCTTTTGCAGATTATTTGAAGTGTCTTTCCTTTTGTTAATTTTTGGATTGTCATCTTTCTTGCTTATTTCCATCAATTGTTGTCATCCAAGTAAGTCCTGAAATAAGATAGTTAAACCCAACAATAAGCAGTCGCCTAAAAGCACTCTGTTGAAGGATTGTGTCTATCGATCGACTAAAGAAAATCCTTTGTGCACCCAAAAATTCTTTGGCACGCCTAGTGGGACAACGTTACTAACCTGGATCAAATGACACAAACTAGAAAGCAAGAGGAAATAATGGATGGAAGATCATGCAACAAGAATATGGAATCCACATCCAGTAATGTCAAGCATGTTAAAGGGAGTTCAAGTTTCAATCAGTCAAAGCATGCAGTGCAAGGAAATGTCCACACCAGTGGCTAGAACAGTACACTGATATAGGATTTCATGCAAAATTTGAAACATTTATTTCATTATCCTTATTCAAGCATTAGGCATGATTTAATGAATGTCGTACATGAATTGTCAAGTGGCCAGGAAAATATGTCAGGACATGTTAATCAGAAGTCCTCCAACTTAATTTGAAATCAAACAGTAGATAAAGGAAATGTCAATTAAATGATGTTTCTTGTAGAGCATCTGGGACCATTAATGATCGTACCTAATATAGGGCTTGGTATTCAACACTAAAATAATTTTAACATGATGTTTGAAGGGAAACCTATTGAGGTTTTTCCTAATTACTATAATCTCAGGAATCCTAGAGGTAGAAATGAGTCAAGAATGACTCAAGATTGTCCTCGAAAAAGAAGTGAAAGTCATCCTATGCCATGGATCCAATCGAGGAAATGAACCCCAGACTTGGGGGGGAGACCTTTGGAACCATTTGAGAATACTAAAATTTATAATAATATGGCTATCAATATAAATCAATTGATGTAAACGATTCAAGATATATTTGGAAATGATTCAAGCATATGTTGAAGGGAGTTCACGTTTCAATCAGTCAGAGCCTTCAATGCAAGGAAATGTCCACACCAGTGGTCAAAACAGTACACTAATATAGGACTTCATGCATAGCTTGAACCAAGTATTTCATGATCCTTATTCAAGCATTAGGTATGATTTAATGAATGTCATACATGAATTGTTAAGTGGCCCAGGCAAATATGTCAAGACATGTTAATCAGAGGTCCTTCAATGTGATTCAAAATCAAATAGTAGAGAAAGGAAATGTCAATCAAATGGTGTTTCTTGTAGAGAATATGGGACCACTAATGATGGTACCTAATATAAGGCCTAGTATTCAACACCAAAATAATTTTAACATGATGTTAGAAGGGGAACCTGTTGAGGTTTTTCCTAATTTCTATAATTTCATGAATTCTAGGGGTAGAAATGGGTCAAGAATGACTCAAGATTGTCCTAGGAAAGGACATCAAAGTCATCCTATGCAATGGATCCAATCGAGGAAATGAACCCCAGACTTGGGGGGAGACCTTTGGAACCATTTGAGAATATTGAAATTTATAATAATATGGCTATCACAGAAATCAAATGATGGAAATGATTCCAGATATATTTGGAAATGATTCAAACATGTTGAAGGGAGTTCACGTTTCAATCAGTCAGAGCCTGCAATGCAAGAAAATGTCCACACCAATGGTCAAAACATTACACTGATATAGGACTTCATGCATAACTTGAACCAGGTATATCATGATCCTTATTCAAGCATTATGTGTGATTTAATGAATGTCATACATGAATTGTTAAGTGGCCAGGCAAATATGTCAGGACATGTTAATCAGAGATCCTCCAACGTGATTCGAAATCAAACAGTAGAGAAAGGAAATGTCAATCAAATGGTGTTTCTTGTAGAGAATCTGGGACCACTAATGATCGTATCTAATATAGGGCTTGGTATTCAACACCAAAATAATTTTAACATGATGTTTGAAGGGGAACCTGTTGAGGTTTTTCCTAATTTCTATAATCTCTGGAATCCTAGGGTTAGAAATGGGTCAAGAATGACTCAAGATTATCCTAGGAAAGGACGTGAAAGTCATCCTATGTCATAGATCCAATCAAGGAAATGAACCCCAGACTTGGAGGGAGACCTTTGGAACCATTTGAGAATATTGAAATTTATAATAACTAGTTAGTGCACACGTACGTTGTACGTGGACCATTTCGAGTATCAAATATTACTCATTGTTGATGTGAAAAACCATGAACTCCAATAAATCATATTGATTCATTGTGTCTTTGTCAACTTTTGTAGACAAGATTTTGAACTTTCTTGCTAGTTAGATGTCGGCTATAATGATATACATTATTTAGTATTCACGAAAATAAATTAAGCAGATAGTCAATAACCAAGAATTAGAATCAATAGTTCACCAATAAAATCATGATTTGGATAACTTCAATAAAACCAAAAGGAGAATTATCACATGTAGATTTAGGTAATTCAAGAACTCCTCATCTCCAAGTTTGAATATTTCCAATTTGCTCTTGGATCCCTTCTTGATGCCTTCTTCACGCATATTTTAACCTTACTTTGGCTTTCTACTTCTTAGAAGATATATTCCTTGCCTCCATTTGAGCGTTTGTGCTTGTCATCATCTTCCCCGACCATTGCGTGAGTATGTTGTGTGAGTGATGACTATTGTTGTTGCATTCTTGTCACAAAATCAATCAAGCATTCTTTCTTTTTTGCCATGGCATAACAGACTTAAATTAATCTAATAATTTAAAAGATGAATCATGCAACTCAACTTAAGCAGAGTGTTCCCTTAATTGAATTTAGTTGTCTATAATCCAAGTTTGTTGTCACTCGTACTTGAGTGGTTAGCAACAACAAAATAAGAATTGCACCCAAAGAGAATTTTAGTGTTGTTTTGTTAACATTTATGTATATTGGAAATTTTGTATAATTTCATCATTACCCACACAATAGGATACAAAAATAACTTTTGACCTATGGCAAGTTTTTAGCCAAATAGAATTCAATGTCTTTTGTTAACCAAGATGAACAAAAAATTAATAGTTAATTATAGGAACAGAGAAGTTATATAGAGAACCTCTGTAATAGTTTATAATAGCAAAACTAAAGGAAAAGGGAAGTCATTGAGAGAATCTCTATCTCTTAAAAGACAAATAAATAGGTAATTAGACATCTTAATTGATGTCTTATTCGTAATATTTCTCATATTGGCCAATTGGTTGAGTTTTTTTATGTCTAAAACTTATAAATGTATCCTGGGAAACTCGATCAATTTGGCCGAGTTTCTTATGTTACAAATAAATCGAGACAATATCTTCATCTTTGTTTTATGCTCTCTTCTATTTGTAATCATATGATTTTCTCATCAAATTCCATTTGATTTTAAATAACTGGTATTCATTTCAATAAATAATTCCCTCATCAAAGCACAAAGTTTACTTTATAAAGTACTACAATCACTAACATCCAAATTCACTTACTTTCTACATAAAAATTCAAATTAGCTTCACCTAAATAGACCTAATACTACAATTACATCTTTTTCCGGAAGGTAATATTACAATTACCTCATTAAGTAGAGAATGTAAGAATCGATTTTTAATTTAATTGAGTTGAGAACCTAGAAATCAACTTCCAATTTCTGGTCAGGTCTTGTATTTTTTTCAACAACTAAATGGAAGTGTTGTTCATAGAAAATTGAAAGCTAAATTATCTACTTGTGCAAGTAGAAAGTCAAGAAAGTTTTTTGAAATGACAATACATAATGCATAGTTTAGTTTGAGGCATTAACCACTTTACCTTAAGATTATGGTTTGAAAATCTATTCAAGTCACACCTAGTTGGAGATATTTAGATCTGTATCTAGTACACTAACTAAATGGATTTTAAGTAAAACGCAACATTTAGTCATAAATTCAGAATTTGTTGGGAAAAAAATAAATAATCAAGTGTGAGAAGGAAACAAATTACCATTAATTTGCAAATATATATCTAATACGATACGGACACTGCGATATGACAAAGTTCAAAAATATAAGACACATGTATGTAAAAGATACAACTAATTAAAATAACATAATATATTTTTAGACAATAATAAAATTATAATATATTAAAAATAAAGCATATTTTATAATAATATTAATAATAAGATCTAGCAAATATTATTTTTTTAATTAAAATTAAAATAGATCAAAATAAACATCCATAATTTTCACCAAACATCATTACATACATTAACATTCATAATACATAAGTTACATAACAAAAAACACACCAAGCTACAATCATTAAAAAAAACATTGGTCGTGTTCCACTGAACTCATTATTCAAGACACTTTGCGCTGTGTCGTACACATGTCTAGTTGTGTCCAACACTACCACGACACCCTCAAAAATTATACATGCTTTCTAGCCAACAATTGACCCACTATTTCAGTTTGCTGTTATTATGTGATATGTCTCACCAGTTAATGGGATATAGCAAGCTTCCATTACCTAAAAATGGTGATCTGGATTATTTTTTTATTGTATTCCTTGTGAGTCATGGAACATATGGCCAAGGAAATAAAGAAAGATAATACATTCATAAACCTAATTAATGTAGACACAACATATACTTTTAACACAAACCAATGTCAGCCCCTTTTGATTATATGCTCAGATCAAAAAAAAAACATAAAGATTTCAAAATTTTGATGTAGTCCATAAATGCCTGTAGAAACTCATGTGGGCTCACCTGGAGACACAAAAAATGTTAAGTATATGCATCTATGAACAAAAGTCATTGCTAAAGTTTGATTACACCAAAAACAAACCTATCCCTTGAAGTTCCTTGAGTGCCAATTTTTTTGAGTGAGCTCTCCAAATCAAAGCATGAGTGTAGATTCGCAGTGTAGATAATTTTTAAGGATAAGGTAACATTCACAAATTCAGTCTTTCTAATGTTATTGAGTCCCACCTAAAAAAATTCTCAAAGCCATGATATTATAATTAGCACCAGAGAACGGTGAAATTGGACACTTGATTGTCTAGGTTTATATTCAAAATTGTCCAAAATATACCAATGAACAACAAGAATGAAATGTCATAGTAATAGCAACAAATATCAAAACCATTAAGTGCCCTAGACCATTGCCTATTTCTATCAAGCTGCTAAACTTGCGTCCGAGTAAACCTATACAATAATATCAAAGAAATCAAACGAGGAGATTAATCAAAATAGGAATATAAACTATTAGCAAAGATATAAAGGGATAAAAAAAATCAGCTACATGTAAAAAGAAATTAAAGCTAAATATTAGCGAACCTCGAGCTAAGAACATGTCAAATGTCATCTAAAGAAGAGTCAATGACTTCATATCCATCGGGAAGGCAATAAACTTTCTCTCTTCGAAGATTGTGTAAACATGGTATCCTGCTTCAAGGCTATGAGTGTATGCGTGAGATTTCTGACCTCTTCCTTGGTAATACTTCCCACAGACCAAACACGCATAAACATTCAAATTTAAAAGAGAAATAGAACAAAACTTCTAAAAATCAAAATTCAAAACCTACAAACAAAAGCTATAAAAGTCAAATGCATTTGCAAATAAAAGCACATAAAGCCACTACCACCTCATGAATAATGAGATGTACTCATAAAGAAATTCAGTAAGCTCATGAAACAACTTCTACCTCTTGGAGTCCTCAACCATTGTATTTTCTTCTTCTTCTCTCTTTATTTTCGTTCAATTCACACATAGTCCAAAATTTTGGTGAGTTGAAAGTAATTGGAATATTAATAAGATTGTGGACAGATACCCACACATTGATACAACAAAGAGCCAAAATTTTGAAATATAACAAGGTAGAGAAATGAGAGAATGGAAGACAAAGATGATGATCGAGAACATGACTTTTTGTATCAACGGAGAAAGATTTATTTGTTGTGGGAGACAATGAGTTGTAAACGTTTTAAGGTTAATTTAAGGAAATTAAATATAATCAGTATATTAATTTAAGGAAATTAAATATAATCAGATGATCGTGTACTAGCATTGCTTGTTGAACAATGTAGCTAATCAATTTGATGCTAAGGGAAGATCAAAAGAAATAGTGGATATAATTGACTTTATACCAATAGTTAAGGGTAAAAATGAAATATAAATATTATTCATGTATCCTCACTTTTTAAGTAGTAAAGATATAGATATGACTATCAACATAAATAAGCTGATGGAAATGATTCAAGATCTATATGGTCCTAGCCTTCGAAGAACAGAAAGACCAATTTTTAGAAAGTCTACTATTGAGGACATTGGAAAGTTCACATTACAGTGTGGAGAAGTTGGAAATAATGAGAATTTGAAAATAAAATTATTCCCACAATTTTTAACCAAAACTGCATTTTCATGGTTCATTAATTTGCCAGTAAACTCAATTCAAACATGACGAGAGATAAAACTCATTTTTTAAGAAATGAACTAGAAGTGTCGATGAAAAACCTAACTAGATTAAGGCACAAACCTAATGACCCTATAAAACAATGCATCTACAGATTTAATATGCAAGAAACAAGTGTCATGCCTATGCTTGGTCGGACTAGAAACAAGTGTCAAGAATTTTAGGGGTGTCTATGGGCCGGGTTGGGCTATGCCAGCAAAATTTTTCGGGCTGGGCATAGGTAGTGTAGGCCCAAACCCTTACCATTTTTAAAGTTTCAATTGTCAAATTTTTTTCAAACAATTGGGTGGAAGGGTAGACAGGTTAGGCAGGCAAGCCCATGGGTTGGGTTTTTGCAAGCAGATTCATGGGTCAGATTTTCAGGTCGGATAATAGGTTTGAGGGCATGTCCAAGCCATCCCTTTTGGCTTGGACTTGGGCATGGGCTCAAGGAGACCAACTATTGAGTTTATCAGGCTTCAAGTCTATTTTTTCTAGTTAGATAACAGAACCCATGAACAACCTAGCCCATAGACACAAGTAATTTGTATCTTGAAGATGTGAAACTATACTTTGTGTTCCCAGTTATCTAAATCAACTTCATGAATCATAATCAAATGTGTTTTTTTGGGGGTAGATCATTGTAATCATATGTAAAATGTTAAAACCCTCATTTTGGAGTAAATATTCAATGCAACGGTGATACCGTGTCAATATCTTTACATGGTATC
This sequence comes from Ilex paraguariensis, assembly GCA_963454935.2. Classification (NCBI taxonomy): domain Eukaryota; kingdom Viridiplantae; phylum Streptophyta; class Magnoliopsida; order Aquifoliales; family Aquifoliaceae; genus Ilex; species Ilex paraguariensis. The sequence continues at coordinate 302,635 of CAUOFW020003503.1, forward strand.
ACCAATCAATAATAAAACACAAAATAGATAATGTGAACCCTACTTGAGTAGTTATTAGCTTATATGGAAAAAGAGTAGGTAATTATTAACTTATATGGACGGATAGTTATTGGTTTGTCTAGAGTCTATTTCCTTACTTGTTTACAAATTATTGACCGGTGATACCATAAAACAATGTTGGCGAAATACCACTGTTACATTGAATATTTTTTCCTCATTTTGAGGCTAACTTCCCTATGAACTGATATGGTTCGTAAATGGGCCGTGCCGGGCTCAACCTCAAGCCCCACAACTTGCTGACCTACTTGATCTTTGACCAGTCAACAGGCTAGCCCATCAGCCACCTGACCCAAAGTGTGAAGGCCTACCAAGGGCTACTCACAGCCCGCTATATGATGGGCCAGGCTACGCATTAGTCAGGTGGGCTTTTGAGCCATAGGGCCACCCATCGATGGGCCACAGGCTGTGTGCTAACCTGTTTTAACTGATCAACAACGAATTCTCCCCTCAAGGCTAGGCTCAAATATTGTTCATAGGATATTTTTCACTCACTGCAAATTTTGAATCATCCTTCGAATTTTTTTGATTTATTACATTATCATGATTTGCATCATAGTGCAGACAGTTGAGCTACGCAATCAGTAATCCAATCCCTTCCAGCATAGCTCTGGAAATGACTAGGACGAGGACTATATAATTTCCATTGAATGAGAGTTTGATATTTGTTTAATATTGCACTTTCAAACACCCCGATATCCGAAATTATCAAATATTTTGAATCCACCAAAAAGAATTGACATCAAATAAATCAAAGCAACTGACTAACTTTTCTTTGAGATCACCTTAACTGCACCCATGTCACAATCTTTTTTCTTGGCATATAAGTTCACCGATTTCAACCTTCACACTAGAGAACAACGTCAATTGCCTAATCATATCTGTGAAGACTACACACCCCTAATTTTTGTCATAAAATCTGAAAAATATTCATATTCCAAATACTCATATATTAAAGTGTCACGTTTATGTTGGGCACTACTAAGATGATCATCCATGGGATATTCATCATACATTGATGATTCACCATCCTCTTTTATCATAATTAGAGAATCATCCTCCAAATCTTCATTCAATATTGAGGGTATATCCCAATCAATTTCTAACCCTATAGAAGATGAATCGTGATAAAAAAAAAAAATACCTCTTCTAAGTGTGTTAAAATCTCGGATCTTCTCTAAAATCTCATCCATATCTACTAGACTCCCTTCCTCCTCCTCCACTAATCGTGGATTTTGAGGTCGTCGCTGTGATTGCTGCTGCAGTTGCTATTGTTATAGTTGTTGTTGAACAATTGTAGTCGATGATGATATATGTTGAATTAATGCCCCAAACTTTTGTTGCATCCTCACATCTCTCTTGTTGATCTTGGCATAATAGAGTTCCTTCATAGATCGTTTTCTTGGCGATATAATGATAGGAACATAATTGGGTTCTAATACCAACTGATACAGAAAAGTGAATAGAAAGAATGGTATAATGAACAAAAAAGAATAATAAAAATAAACCGTTGATTTGCGCACAAATACTATTTTAGATTCCTACTCTAGATCTATTAATTCACAAAGATTATCTGTCCTAAAAGCTTCAATAACACTGTTGATTCCTAAAAATACCATAATAATTAGAAAGAAAAGAGAACTCTCTCAATTGTATTAATTCATCCAAAGCTACTTAGCCATAAAGTTTACAAGAGTATAAATAGTATTGAAACTCAGAACTAGAATCTCAATTAAAGTAGGAAACCAAATAAAATAAAATAACATAATTTTCTACTTAAATTAGAAAATAAAATAAAATCGTCTAGAATTCCATAATAGAACGGCATTGACAATGTTCAATAAAATACTAAAAATCTCGCCACCCATACTGCATCAGAATATCACAATTACACGGAATGTGACCTGCATTAACCTATAAATTTAGCATGAATAGAAAAACGTGACACGCATTTCAGATCAACTCGGGTAAGCTTCTATACCTTAACATCAAATTAGGTCATGAAGTAAAATTCTCTCAGACAATAGTACATAGCTGAGAATATAACAAGTATGACAATAAAAGCCAAGGAACTGAGGCCTACCTGAACAGAACATGAATATAACCGTGTATTTTGTCCCATAATAAACTAAATTATACAGATGGAAAACAAACTGATCATAGGATGTGTGTCAAAATGTGATAAAATAAAGAAATCATGAATCAGGTTTCAAGAAAGTCCTCCAATTTCTTTTATGTTGTATGAGATTCCATTTTCCAAAGCAAGATACAAAACGAATATACATGAATGGCAAGCTAGACCAGTCCTCCGTCATGGTCCAGCTTCTCGTATGAAAAGGCATTTTTCTCGTATGACCACAAAAGGAAATACATGAATTGGCAACTTCAAAGAGCCCCACCTTTAGCAAGCAAGTTAACTACAGCTGAGCTGCCTAAGTTTCCCTAAGCCAGTAAGCAAGTAAACTACCTTTCCTAAACCTAAGTTTCCCTACCCAACTACGAGCTCAGCTCACTCGTTTACCCTGTAACTCCGTTCACTGCTCCAACAAAATCCTGTTTGCTGTATATGAGTCATTTTCACAATGAGTAGGGAAGGCATACCTTAACGACGCCTCAATGAAGTTTTCCATTAATGTGCAATAGGGCTCAACCACAGCCATTTTCCCTCGTTTAGCTTCCCTTTAATCTCGTTTTTAACAACATGAATCAATAACACGCCCGCAACAGAGAGTGAAAGAATAAGCATAAAAAACACACTATTCCATCCTTTAGTAGAAATATATCCAGCCAGAAGTGGGCCAAGAGCTGCTCCAACAGAGCCAGTACCATCTATAATTGCAGTCACAGTAGATAATGCACGGGAATTCCCTTTGATCAAGCTCTGTGTACCAAGATCAGCTGCAACTGCTGTTGTAATAAGTGCATACGGTCCATTCACAAACAGCCCAGAAATAAACATCAATAAAATATTGGTGAACATGGATATGCTCCCAAAAACACGGTAGAAAACTAGGGCAGGAATTGATAGAAACAAAAATACAATTGAAGTAACGGCACGAGCTTCAATAATATCAGAAATGTACCCTGCCAAAATTCCCCCAATAACTCCTCCAATATCAAAAATTGACGAAAGAATCCCAGCAGTTTTGTGTGACAAATGCACACCTGCAACAGCTGCCATTTCAACAGCAAACAAATGCATAATGAAGATCCACTTTTTAACCGATCAAAGGAGCAACCTCACAGTAAAAATTATACTCTTGTGATGCGTGACATACAACCAGACTTACATTGAATATTATTAATAATTATATGAAGACAACCAGTAACAAAGGGGGTTATTGCATATTATACAAGCAATCAGCAAATGATTTAGCAACAGTGAAAAAATGCAGATAGAGGTAATCCCAGAATACTAGAATTGGCCTCATACCACAGTTTGCTGGTGGTGTTAAACAATCAAGTCTTTTGGGTCCCCATTTGAGGCAATTCATGTAACAACCAAGTCCAATGAAAACTACGTCACAGCAACTCCAAAGGGAGTTGCCATTTTGGGGTGCCAAATCATTCATTTACAACCCTGAACAGTGTTTTAGCATCCCTTAATTATAAATCTGCTTAAATAGCAGGTGCCAAAATGGGGTGTCATTTTAATATTTTAATATTTTTTATTGCTACCAAAAATATTTTAACGGGTATAGTTTATTAAAAAATATAATTAAACTCATTTGCAACCTCTCACTTTCTCTCTTCAGAGTTGCCAAATATGTCACCCCAAGAGCATTAATGTCATTTTTCAATACTTGATGTCACCACCGTTGGAGTAAAAAATTTTGAATTTGGGGTGACATTTTGGCAGTTATGGCCCATACTCCTCATTTCACATTCATAATCATCTGCAGCAAAACTATTATCACAATTTGGGCAAGACTATTATGTCTAGTATAAATTTGTAGTATATAGATATGTCAAAGAAAAATTTTAACTAAAACAAAAATGTATAATCCAATTTCAAAGACAAATGCTAGGAGAAATTAGTACCTGTGTGCCTTATGTAGAAAGGCAACCAATACAAAAAAGTGTAAGACACCAGCTTAGAGAAGAAAAGGCAAAACGCAAATGGTGCCACCCCCGGCAACCTCCACGCTTCCAGAAACCCAATTGCACCCAAAGATTCCTCATCCTCAGATCCAGTAACTCCCGACTCTACGGATTCCATTGTCTCCGAATTTACTAAAGCCATTCCCTCCACATTCATCTCAACCTCTGTTCCTGGTAACTCAAACCCAACATTTTCTGGGCTCACAACAAGAAACAAAAACACCACAACTGCCACCAAGAGAATAAAAATTCCAGGCAACACAAAAGACCAACCCCACCCAAACCCCAAAGCCGCAGAAGCTACAACAGAACCAATAATGTTGCCAACTGATGTATGTGAACTCCAAACCCCCATTATTAACCCCCTTTTAGACTTCCCAAACCAATTTCCCACTACAGCCACAACACAGGGCCATCCAATTGATTGAAACAACCCACAAATCACCTGTACCAATACAAAAAACCAGAAAAAATGTACATCCAAAAAGTATCCAAAACCAAAAAGTATTGTAAAAATCCCACTACCCACCATCCCAGTTGTCAAAAAGACTCTCAAATCAATCCTATCACCAATATGGCCTGCAAAATACATCCCCAAAGAATAAGCAGATAAAAAAGCAAGATCAAGCTCACCAAGACGATGAGGTCCGCTGGATCCATTAAATGGGGCCCAACCAGTGTCAATGCCAACTGGATTTTGATCCAATTGAATAGGGTTTTGGTCAGATAGTGGGATTGTTGTGTTCTGGGTGGTAATTTCTGGACCAAGAATGGATTTGACTATGCTTGGGGGTTTTCTTGAGGCGTGGAAGGAAGCGTAGGCTGCGAAAGTAATGAGGAGGACTATAATTCGGTGGAAAGTTAGAGTTTTGTGTGGGGAATCGAGGGTAGGGAAGAGGGCTTGGCCTGGTGGCTGTGATGGAGCTAGGGTTAGAGTTTTGGATTCCATCATTTTATGATTTGCGTAATAAATGGTAATCAGTGTGTGTGTGTGTGTGTGTGTGTGTTTACCGAGATTTTGCAGATGAAGGAGATGGTGGTTTTGTAATGGTGGCTCTGTGGTGGTGGTTTTAGGACGAGAGAGAGAGAGAGAGAGAAATTGGATTGTTGCTTGCGGACGGTTGTCTGATTTCGTAGAGATCAAGGAACAGTTTGACTTTGCCTCGAACCCAGACGTGGAAAAACTGTAAATTTAACTTATGGAAGACAGACCAATCTAGAGATGACACGTTGTAGAAGAGAATTAGTGTTTTTTTTATGAAAAAGTGCCGATTTATTATTATTATTATTATTATTATTTTGAACAGCTGATTTACTATGTGTGATAATTCAGTAAATTCATTAGCAAATTTTGAGTAATGCTACTAAATTTAAATAAAATTTTAAAAATTTTAACTCAAATACATATCATCTCTTAGATGAACCTTAAAACCACTTATCCAATAGATAATATACATTTGGATTATACTTTTTAGATTTCATTTTTTTAATTATCTAATATTTTTTGCAAATTTTTATCACAAAATTTGATTTCCAAATAATGTGGGTAAAATCCAATCGTTATAAAATTTACATGTAATATAATAACAATAATAAGTTTGTTTTGCTTGGTCAAGAGCATAAAATTTACAAATTAATATACTCTCTTCGTTCCTAAATATATGTCGTTTAAAATTTTTGTACATGGATTAAAGAAACTATTAAATAGCTCTAATATGAGTAAAAAATAATTACGCAAGACTAAAATACTCTTATTCAATACGTATCGTAAAAGAAAGGAATATGAAATACACTTAACATCCACTTAATCTAATTCATTGGAAAGTTAAGGGTAAATTTAGAAAAAAAAAATATTAATTATACTTTGATTTTGTTAAACGATAGATTTTATGAAACAAAAAAATTTGTGTAAAACGAAAAATATTTAAGAACGGATGGAGTAATAACAATAATAAGTTTGTTTTGCTTGGTCAAGAACATAAAATTTACAAATTAATTAAATCACTTTAAAAACTTAAACGAGTATCTAAATATTGACCAACAAACATTTGATCCAATTGTACTCTCTATCTTATGAAAACTTTACATTCTTGAGGTCAAGGCCCAATGATTCAAGCATCCTGACGCCCCCCCGGCAAAAAAACAAAAAAAAAAAGTATCTGAATATAGACATGAAAATTTTGACAAAATTATACTACGTTATGATTTTAAAATAAAATAAATCTGATAAGTTTGGTCGTCTTCATTTAAAACATTTTAGTCCATATCATTGGGGGTAAAAAAACTTAAGCTGATGAAAAAAATAGGAAAAACTAGGACGAAGAGTTAAAAGACCAAAATACCCTCCCAGTCACTATCGCACCACCATTGTCACTCGTCCCTTGTAGTCACCACCACTTCCGCCTCCTTTACCATCACTGTCATTACTAAGCTTGTCAAAGGATTTAATAATGTAATACATACGAGCTCAATCTAAGTTCAAATTAGTTAAATATTTATACATATTTTTGATTGATAATTTACAAAACAATAATGTCATGTTCCATGTGTTTTGTATTTGAATCCACTAATGCATATATAAGAAGAAGTTGAGTAACTGTTTTTGTAAAATTAAGTTAAAACGAAATATCAATTTGCTAAAAATTTTCGATATTGAGTTATTCGCATCAACATAACTATATAATAAAACTTGCCAGTATTTAACCAAAATCTGATGATGAAATGCTAAGAGTTCATTGAGATTTATACAGCAATATAATAAACGAATTGATCCAGTTTAGAGAGAGACAATACCAAAATCACCATAAGAAAATTTTTAAAAAGAGCCCCAAAAAACATTTAGTACAACGAATGAGAGACGATCAAAACAGAGTTACCAAGGGTAGAAGAAACAAAAATTTCAGTCCAATCTAGCAAAGTAGTCAGTTCGTTTCCAAAATCAAAGGAGGTTTCCTTAAAATCTATGCAGATCCAATTTATCTGCTACAAGTGTGCAACAGCTGCAGATTTATGTCCTATCACACCAAAATTACAGCCCTTTCAAACTTATTGCTTTACAATGTGTCTCAACCCTAACCATAGAACGTCAACCCCAACCCAATCCCCCCCCCCCCCCAACAAAAAAAAAGGGTACTGAAAGCGGGCATATTAACCTCCATAATGTACGAGTTGCATTGCTGACCATTATCCCCTCCGGCATGATATCGCCATCTTTTCTTCAAAGTCAAGTTTTTTAACCTGTACAGTCAAATCATTTGCTTCTAAAATCCAGGGTTATGGAAACCGAATCCTTCCTGAAAAAGGTGGGGGGGAAAAAAAAAACCAAAAACAAAACAGAGATGGTGCTGGTGACATCGAAGAAAGGAGATTATTTTCCTCACTAGACTCAACTGAGATAGCAGACTACAAGATGAAGCTTACACCATGAACACCATATAGTTCAGATTGCTCAGTCAGCATCACCAAGTCCATCACTTCCATCCCCTCTCTTTGATATAGGAGCATAATGAGAGTTAGATTTCTTCTTTTGTGAAGCAATTTCAGCATTTTTTCGTAAGACTGCTCCAGGTGATGGGTAAGGGCGCTGCTGAAAAAG
>CAUOFW020003503.1:311016-337875 GCA_963454935.2 Ilex paraguariensis
CCCCCCCCCCCCCCAACAAAAAAAAAGGGTACTGAAAGCGGGCATATTAACCTCCATAATGTACGAGTTGCATTGCTGACCATTATCCCCTCCGGCATGATATCGCCATCTTTTCTTCAAAGTCAAGTTTTTTAACCTGTACAGTCAAATCATTTGCTTCTAAAATCCAGGGTTATGGAAACCGAATCCTTCCTGAAAAAGGTGGGGGGGGAAAAAAAAACCAAAAACAAAACAGAGATGGTGCTGGTGACATCGAAGAAAGGAGATTATTTTCCTCACTAGACTCAACTGAGATAGCAGACTACAAGATGAAGCTTACACCATGAACACCATATAGTTCAGATTGCTCAGTCAGCATCACCAAGTCCATCACTTCCATCCCCTCTCTTTGATATAGGAGCATAATGAGAGTTAGATTTCTTCTTTTGTGAAGCAATTTCAGCATTTTTTCGTAAGACTGCTCCAGGTGATGGGTAAGGGCGCTGCTGAAAAAGTGGACCCTGAAATTTAAAGAAACAGAATAAATTAATCTTCAGTATTCAAATCATAAACATAGACGAGCAGCATACATGTGTACAGTTGGTGAATGCATGTGTGCAGATGGGCAAAGGATGGGTGCAAATGGTATTTTTACGAATCTTAAGAAACAAAGTGATTTGAAGTTGATATCTCAAAGCTTGAGAAATCTCGTACACCCACGAGTACTAGTGCTACAAAGTCAATTAATGATCATGTCCAAGTACCACATTACAAAAATCAACCTCTTGTAGGGTAAAACCAGAAAGAAATGAAAGAGGCAAGATTAAATCATCTAAGTGGGTGCAAAATGAGGCTCTGAACCTTGCTAGACAGATTGACAAAGAAAAACAATCATCCCTACAAGTCCCAGAAGTCAAAAATCAAACCTAATTCCCTTGTCAATGTGGCCTTTGTACTCTGTAGAGCAATGACAGTTGCAACAAACAGTAAATAAAATTGGACTAGGCTTCAAGTCAGGCAAGTAAAACAGAGAAAAAAATAAAAAAAGTAAAACAAAGAATTTGACGAGAAAAAACTATTTTTAAGGAAATTTTTGGGGATTAAATGCAGGACGGGCTTTGAAAAAGGAAGTGAATAGGGTAAATAAAATTATGACGTCTTTCAATAGTTTTTCAAGCAATTTCTTCGAAAATCACAAACTTTAAAAGTGTGTGGAAGTGTTTTGCATAATTGCAAGTATTTCGAAGAGAGATCCTAGGTATTAGTAGATGGCTTCCATTCACTATCACAAGAGTCACAACACGTTTCCAGAAAAAGATCAGATTCCCAGGGACACTTGCATGCCCATTACAACAATCTGAACAAAGAATAGTTATTACTCTAATTAAAAAAAAAAACTGGTTTCATTATCATGCCTCTCCTGTATAGGAAAACAAACAACATAATAGCTTCAGGTACTATATGTACATATCAATTGAAAAGAACTTAGTGTACCGTGGCAGTGGTATCAGCCGCTCGTGGCTGTACTCCTTTCAGGCCTACAACCCTGCAAAGTAATAGATGAAAGTACTGGTGAACTACTCAGGCACTTGTCGAGATTCCCTAGAAATATCTCAGGGCTTTAACACTGTATTAAGACAGCCTTATGCACACACAAGCTTGCAGAGTACAGAGTCATATAGCTTGAAACAAAGTATATATATCATACCAGCCACCACGGGGAGCATCTGAATAGGAGCTTGGGTCCATGGGATCCATCTCATCATCTTCAGTGTAGCCACGTTTCCTGCTGTCTCTTTTGCCTTTTCCAATTGGGGGTTTAGAATTGGACCTACAGACCAAAGATCAACCAATAATGTCAACCTAGAAATCCAAATGGTTCTCAACAATTACATGTACGATTTTCCTTTTTCATAACCTGGGCTACAGGTTGGCACACCTCATAAGCTCCCCCAACCCCCAATTCATGCATCTCCCAAATTTACCATTGGAATGTCGTCAAACGCAGAGCTAACCAACCAGACTTGTTTCAAAAATGTAGCACGTAATACTATAAAATAAAATGAAAAACGAACAAAGAAGAGATGCTCAAAACTTCTGTTTAATTCTGCAAATTTATTTGCATACAAGGTTAATTCATTAAAAGGATGACCAAGTAGAGACTTTAGTGGATAATTGAAGCACTCAGTCTGAATCATAGATACCGGGATTGTTCATACCCTAACCGTCCCACGAACCAGGGTCGCACAATCCGAAACGGGGTGGATTTGTGATCCAAATTACCGACCCCAAATGTAACCCAAACCCTAAGTTCAATCACCATCCAAATGTAACCCTAATTGATTATTTCTTTATTTTGGTGATATGTAAACTTATATTTTGATTTGTTATAATACAAATAAGCAACCAATAGCTTTTATTATTTACAAATCATTAGTTGGTTCGTTGTCTTGGATTATGTGTTTCTTTGAACTCCTATCCAAAATGTCATAAAATTAGTTACATATGTATATATTGATATACAATTATGCATAATGTCTTATAATAATGAAACTAATCCTGATAAGAGCTAACCACAACCCAAAACAGGATACGGCATATCAACTAAACCTACCTCCATCGTACCGCGTATAGGAGAAATTATCATACCAAGTCTCGGTACCCATACCATGAACCCAATCGACCCACAATCCAAGTAACATTGTTCTGAATCTCATCAAAAAATTAAGTTCCTTGGACTGAATAGAGGTCCACTCAGACTCAATTTCAACGTTGACACAATTGCCAACTAGAACAAGTATGGTCTGAACCACTGCATTTCTTATTCTGTACATGTGTGTTGCAACCCATGCTAGTAAACAAAGAAAAGTGTTCTTTTGTCCATGAATAAGGCAAGTAAAAACGAGGTAAAATGCTTTTAATTTCATCAACGGGAAATGAGAGTTTCAACAGAAGCAGCCTTGCCTTCCAAAAGAGATTGTTAACTTGTCCGAAAATTTAATTTGGGCAACCTAACAATTTCCCAGAGAAGCAAATTCTGAAGCCAATGCTCAGTTCAAGCAATAGATCTTGAGTAATTTTGTTTTTTACAGCAAGTGTTCTATACTTTATTACACCTGCTCTTTTACTGTTGCTCTTTTTTTTGTTTTCTATCTTCCCATCGTACTACTTTTGTTACTTAGAACTATATTTCTTCTTTTTTCTTTTGAAAGTGAAGATATAATCCTTTGGTTTTGGTTCCTCTTTACTCTTACTGTTTTTATTTCTAGTTTAGACAAGTAAAAAACTCTGAATACATTTTCAATATTTTATAAACTTAGAGCGTGTCTTCCAATTCAATTATCTATTTTAGAGAGTAAATTCCTAAAATCCACCTCTAATAGGCTCTATTTGTACAAGTTAAAATAGAGAGCTCAATTTGACTCTCCACTTTTGAAGAGTCAAACTCACTCTCTACTCCATTTTTGAATGAGAAAATGATGCATGCACCTTATTCATTAAATGCTACTGATTATAGAGATTTTTATACTAGGATAGAGCTCCAGTTGTATTAAAATTCACACTACATTTAAATTTTATCAAAGGTGCTCTTTATTTTTTAAAAGGTGGTCGCTAAAATAGATAGCACGATTGGAAATGCTCTTAAGGACTTCCACCAAAGCAGAAGGATCCATCCAGACAAAGTTTCAGCAGTCAACCTGCTCCGTCTAATCGAAGGGGGAGCACTTGCTTCCCAAATCACCTGGTGGGTTCTCTGAAGAACGTTAAGAAATCAACAGCAAAGGCACCACCTTTTACATAGAACTTAAGCTTCAAGAAAAGGATGCATACCTGTGCTTGGAAAACTTTTTGTCTGAATCTTCTCTAGTACTTGCATCATTGGTGATCTGCTGCTGGTTTCCCACACTGGCTGAAAAGTATTGGGCTTGAGGAAGGTTGAGAATTCTGCATTTAAAACAAAGCTCAATACATTGCAGAACCAATATAATTTGCTAAATAAAGATAACAAGGATAATGAAGATCAAAGTCATAAACAATGATGATGATAACGAAACCCTGAAATAACGACAGTGGCAAAAACCTTGTGGGATGATTTTGGTTAAATAAATTAATACAAGATGACCTCTAATCCAATATTCTGCGAGAAAATCAAGCATATGATGTAGATGGTCACTTTGCCTGGGATATGCTAACTAGAAAGGCTGTTCCCACCTACGTCCAGTTTAAAGATAACATACTGAAAAAAGAGTGGGTCACAGATCAGTCGAGGTGTTTCAAAGAGTTTCAAAAAAAGAGTCATTTTTCTAAGCTTTGCAACAATCTGAGCAAGATAGATATATATGCTCCAGCTTGCGGAACAGTATAGAGAGCATGTTAGGATCATGTCATGTGGGTTTAGCTCGTTTGTTAGTCAGTCCTACACACTGTATTCTTCTTTATCTTTCCTCTCTGACAAACAGCACATTGTACACATTTGACATTGATACACCTACCAAAAAAGAAGTCTTTTCATGCTATCGCATAATTGATCGTATCACAAAACCAAACCCATTAAATTTCCATAGCTGACCTAGTTCTTGAAGCAATTATGTAAGCAGTTCTTATTGTCGGCTACATTATAGAGCTAACCCAACTATTGTCTTACATTGCATAGTTTCTGCAAGCATAATCAATACATCCTAAGAGGAAAGTGAATTTAAAAATTACCAAACATGCCCGAAGTTGAATACTTTCTCAGCACTATTGCGTTCACACATTCAGTTTAGCATACTTTAAAATGCAAGGCATGGTGAAAAATTACAGCCCAGTATTGGAAGTGATAAAGAAGGACAACCACACCGTGTGCAATGATTGCAGTAACCCCACGACTGCACAAGGCCTACTCCCCAACCACCACATCTCATGCATTTCAATAGAACAGATGACTGAACACCCCCATTTCCCTGAGTGGCATTCCTAGAAACTACGCTGTCAGAGTGGTGAGAGGCAATCTGCAGTGATGAATTAGGGTGCTCCCACTGTGATACTTGTGTCTTTGTGTTGTAGTAATACTTTTGTCCTGTAAAGACAAATAATTCAAAAAACAGAAGAGGGGGAAACGAAAAGCTCAAGAAACAGTTTAACGACAGATAATACCAAAAAATGGGTATCTTCATTGTCACCCCATCAAACAATCATTAAAAAATCCATAAAATCTCAAAGCATTCCTCCAACTCGAAAATGGTAAAACATGTCTCATCTACTTCTTTGCTCCTTCCCTTACCATATTTAAAGTGAAACTGGTAGAAAAAAAAATATCTATATAGCATACCAGTTGTTTCATCCGTTGCCTCTTGCCATTCTTCTGAAAAAGATATAAGTGATGGGGCTAACAAATTAGAAGCAGCCTCAAAAGGTCTTTCCCACTGACTTTTCCCAGATTTTTCGTTATAATAGTACAGAGCACCACTTGCAGGGTCCCTTGCCTCAATCTGCATGCGTATTTCAGTAAAAATTGAACTTTAAAAACAATGGAAGAACAGGAAGATAGACATAATATAGGAAACAAAAATGTTTCAGTTGTTTCGAAACGAAATTTTAATCATTGCTCGCAATGTACGAGTGTATAATTTGGAAACCAATAAGATCAACTTTAAAATTCTGAAAAGCACTTTCAATTACTTTTATTGATTGCCAGTAAGATGATGTTGACAACATCTTTGAATGTCTAATTACATTAACAACATTTTGACAGCCTAAAATTTCAATTGGCTAAAAAACAGCTGTCAGGCTGAACAATAGCCTTACAGATTTAGGCGCAACTCCTTTTTGTTCACACAAATTCCACACATGTCTCTTTCATTTTATTCACTTGACACCAGTACTTTCAATTATTAAAAATCTCTTTGTTGAAACTCCAGCTCTCTCATTACAGTTCCAATGGTATTTTAGCAATGTAACATCTACATCGCCGAAAAAATTTCACCAATGTAAGTGAGCACAATATGGGCTATATTTGAGCCTAGATTCATAATTAAAATCTTCAAACATTACAATAGAGACTCCAACTCTTAAGAACATAGCATGCTTACCCTCTGTATTCAAATAGATTAATATGTTTTATAAGGCTTTAGGGTGTGTAAAATTTATGATTAGAGCATCTCACTTGCAACTGAGGCAACCAACTCCTTTGATATACCAGCAAGGTGTCTTCCTTGAGTTGAGTAGCGAAGTGAGAACTTTAATTCAACCCATGTGAAAAAAGCAGCAATTATCAAGTTTTGGTGCCCTTACTACCTAATTACAACTTGTGGGTTGACTACAAGTCTACAAAGATCCATATTCGACACTCCATTCTTTGTAAACTTTTTTCATTGGTTAATTTGAAGACAAGCAAATGATTTCCCACAGACCCTATCCATTCTCTTTTTAGACTTCTTTTTATCCTTTTGGCAATGTCAACCTGAATTAATTTACTCTAAACCAAAATAGCAAAACATTAGATTGTCTACATACAGCCCTAATCTCTCACTTTGTTCTAGAAAAAGTCACAGGCCTCATAGTCAAAGCCCAAGGGTGCAACTCAGCTTGAGCTGAGCCAGTACAAGCCCAATTGGGGAAATCAAATCAAACCATGTCAATCCTCAAAAACCAATTGCAAACAAAACTCTAAACAAAGCTAACCAAACCAACTTGTTCAATTGATTTAAGTCTGGAGTACTTATGGGTCCCAAACTCAAAAGTGTATAAAATCCTTCTAATTGGACCAACCTACAAGGTGTAACCACCAAGCTGCCCATCAGAAGTAACAAAACTCAAGGTTTGGTTATGGCTTTTGTATTATAGAGGAGATGGATGCAGATGTTAGAAAACCACTCAATCTTCTCTGATTTCCAGCTTTCTAAACAAGATCCCAATAAATTTGCAATCCCAAATAAAAAAGCATAACCAAACATACACCACATTCAACAGACACAGGTTAAGTTACAGTTATAGTGTCATGCAACCATAATGCCTATTCCAACTGATCAAGAATCCAAAGATAGTATACAGCAGTTCCATCCTAATTTAACAGAAATAACAATGGGCAACATATGAATACCAACTACTCACCCATCCTGAAGGCAATTTTCCAAGAGCAATGGTTTCTGAAAATCGAGTATCTGTCCACTGGGAAGAACGGGCCCAAGGAAACAGTTAATAGAGTAATTAAGAAGAATAGGTCAGAAAGCACATAAACAGATAAAACAATTGGTTAAAGTTGAGAAGGTAAAAAGAGATCCAAAGGAATTTAATGCAAAAATGAGGTTCACAGATATATGATATTTTAAAAAGGCAGCCCACTACACAAGGCTCCCACTCTATAGGGTCTAGGGAGGGTCATATGTACGTAGCCTTATCCCTTCACGTAGAGAGGTTGTTTCCATTATTCACAATGGAGCAAACTCACCCCAACACCAAGAGCTACCCCAATTCATGAAATTATAAAACGAGAAAATATCAGACAATCACAACATGCTTATAGCTAATATATTAATTCAAGAAAACGGCCAAAAGGAAAAATTCAGTTTCCCAAGCCCACCTATGACACAAAGCAATTGGACTAGGGGGAAGGATGAGATATAGAAAGGATCAATAGAAGAGATCAACTTGCATTGTCAGAGGTAGTAGGATCTTCTTTGGTTGATTCATCCTTCAGTATTCCCCTTGCTCTCAACTTCTGCATTAAGTATTTAGGCAACTCTTTAGCCACAGGTTTCTGTTCAGACTCCCCACCAAGCTCAGTATTTGTTTCGCCTGTTTCACGACCAGAAATTTCAGATTTCCCTAAAGCAAAAGAAGGAATCATAAGGAGACACCAATAATACTATAGAATTGGTAGTCTTACTAGGGGTAGCAATATTTTGCCTTGAAGCACCATAATAGGCACCTCCACCAGGTACACCATACCCATTTCCAATTTCCACATGACCTGATATGCAAGCAAAGACTTAGCAAGTGCCCACACAAAGGGATTCGAGATTCATTTTTGCAATCAGGCGAATTTCATTAACGCGCCAAAGAAGACGCACAACCCTGTACACCTGGTGTACACAAAAGAGCCTACGAAAATGATACGTACAACTAGGATCACAGTAAAAAAAAAAAAAAAGAAACCTATAATCTCCACAAAAAGATCCAATGACTCTACATAGGCCTCAATAAACCAAAATTAAGGTAAAGCTAGCATAACAAGATTGAGCTCATGTAAAAGTAGCTCAACCATTCAAATGTCCTCCTGTTTCTCTTCCTTTAAAATTTAATTATTGTATGGATCTGAGAGAATTACAGACTTTTTATTGATATTTAATATTCACCAATTAGAGGCCTAAAGCTTTACAGACAAGCAACTGATGAATCTGAAAAAAAACAATTTTCACTTTCTTATACTTGGCATCTTCTTTGTTTAGCATTAGGTACATTAGGGTTGGAACCACAATAAAATGTGACACCACTATGAGGGCTAGACAAGTCATTTCCTACCTATTATCTATAGTGGAGGGAAGATACAAACTACAAAATTAGAGGGAGGAGGTGTTTGCAAGGTTTTCTAGTAGGTTGGGGCCATTGAGTTAGCTAGTTTACATTTTTGTAGTAGATGCTACCCATTTAAATAGAAATTTAACAAAAAACTTCAATATTTTGCAGCACTTTGAGGTCTCAGAATCAAAATAAATTGATCACTAATGCTATTGGAACATAATTTAAGGACATAATTTGGGGACATAATGAGTTGTCACCAATAAAATGATAGTGAAATCTATTTAATGATGGGTCTCATTGTAGCATTAATGAATTCATTATCATATCATTGGTGACAACTCATTATGTCTTCAAATTATGTCTCAATAGCATTGCTCTAAATTGATAGGAAATAAAAAAGGTTTCAAATATTTTACAATTAACCAAGGATCCAGAGTTTAGAAGCACTTCAATAGTTCATTGAGAAAATTCTTCAAAGGAAGGGGGAAAAGTCATTCTTCAATTATAAGCCTACTGTGACATTTGACTAACATAACCCTAACTGTACGCTACACTGTTTTGAGTTCTGGTGTGTTCAAAAGTTGGAAAGCAATGTGCATTTAGAAACACAATAAACCAATCACTACATTACAATGTTTTGGATTAAATGGTGTAATAAATGCAACTCAAAACCATTTCAACAACAAACAGAGTGCGCTTTTAAAGAAAAGAACTTCAAGGGTTTGAGCAGAAAGTTGATAAAAATAAGGTTCTTTTTGTACAAAATTGAGTTTTTCTTTTTCCTACGCTTTTCATATGTTGGGCCATTAAAATGGACAATGAAGTGCACTCCTAACGATTACAGCATCTAGACATTTATCATAATAATTGGTCCCTCCACCAATAACACAACAACATTGGCTATTCCCACTGGATTAGAAAACGGTTTTAGGTTCAAACTACTATTTTCACACAAGGGCATAGTTCTATACAAAGAAAAAATTTGTTACACTACTGTTAAGTGAAATAAATGGGTGGCAATAATTATGAAATGGGTGGACAAAATGACAAAATCTGATGTGAAACCAAAAGTCATTATGATTTAGCCCAATGTTACATGGATCGTAAGTCGCTTTGGTACATGGTACGGATACGGGTACATGGTATGACACTTTCTTAGATACGCCATATGATAGGGTTAGGTTTAGCTGATACGGTATTTTAGGTTGCAATTCTTTTTGGAACTCTTATATAGATTGTTTTCACTATTATACAACATTATATATTATAGAATATTCATAAACACAAAGTTAATTACTATTTATTTTATAGTTGTGCTTGATTTTCTATTATCTAAAATAATATATAATTATAAATCTATATACATGTCGTCAACTAATATGCATTTTATATTTGTACTACATGTTCTAAAGAAAATTGATTTAGAGTTAGTATCACAATTTGGAGTTGTCCATTTTGGTAATCTAGATTCTGGTCCAATGGTACTCCTTATCTTATAAAGATTTTGTGTTATTGAAGTCAAGAGTTCAAGTCTCCATCCCCATCCCCATCCCCATCCCAAAAAAAAACAAAAATAGTGATCTAGATCTCGAACCCACCTCGTTTAGGATAGATGTACCCAAATCGTGGGTCATTAAGGGTTTAGTAAATTGTAGTAACCATGACTTGGCCTCTCAAGCGATTTTTCCTGCACTCCTGGAGGGCCAACTAAGAGACAAATTTTAAGATCGAGTTAAGGAGTATACTCCTTGGCATTGCTAATGAACCTGTATTCTAACCCTGGTTTTGGGAAGAAAGGGTTGAATTCTTTCGATCTGTATTTTTTTTATTATTTCATTTTTAGGACATGAGCATTACTCCTCTGCTGCACTGCTTGTACTATTTTGTTATTAATGAAGCATAAAAAATAACTTTCCATCAGCATCTCATCATAGAAAACAACTGTTAGCCACGTTTGTGCAGAAAATAAAGAGGGGGGGAAATGAACATAATGAACTAACCTTCCTCGGGAAAGGTAGACTTCCCATGTTTCGAGGCCATTTGGGTACGATGCTCTGTGGTCATCTTCAGCAAATGCTCCTGTATACATTCAAAACTTGAATTTACTTGCTCATACATCAGAAAGAAGAGAATATGCCGTGAGTCCTCACAGGCAACTGTTACTGCAAACAAGAAAAGATTAGAAGAGGTCCTAGGAGATAAAATTACATACTTTTAAAGCATTCGGGTCATGACGTCCAGAGAAAATGTCTGCATTATCCTCAGGAGGTAAGCTTGGACCTCTTGCTTCCCTGAATTTACAAAAATCCATGTATTTCAGAGCCACCTTGTAGCTTCAATATTAACAAATTCAATTGTAAATTATTCATCAAAAACAAATCAAAACATACCTTTGACTCTGTATAATTTTTTGCGTGGCAATTTCCTTAAGTTACAAAAAAAGGCATATTAATCACATCAATTAGAAAGGTGGAAACGAATATGTAGCAGAACCTATTCTTCAAAAGACATACTTGTTCATGCAGCACAGCATTTTGAGTGGCAGTATCAATATCATTGGCACTTCCAGATCGCAGATGAGAACCATTAGATTCCATGTGGGGCTTCGTTATACCATGAATAACCCCTGCTGAGATCACTGAACCAGGAGCCTCCTCTCTGAAAGTTTGACATGTTGGCATGCTAGGTTGAACAACATCACCATTCTGAAATGTATTTGGGATTTGATTCGATGAATGAGGAGCATGTAAAACATGATTAGCTGGAGGTGACGGACTAATATGAGAATAGAAGCTTTTGGATGGAGTGACCGCAGCATTAGAAGGGGGAACAGGAAAGATAATATTCTCAGAATAGGGAGCATGATGATCAGAGCTACCAGACTTCTGAATAGGTTGAGAGGGAACTCCAAAAGAGAGANCGTCAACTAATATGCATTTTATATTTGTACTACATGTTCTAAAGAAAATTGATTTAGAGTTAGTATCACAATTTGGAGTTGTCCATTTTGGTAATCTAGATTCTGGTCCAATGGTACTCCTTATCTTATAAAGATTTTGTGTTATTGAAGTCAAGAGTTCAAGTCTCCATCCCCATCCCCATCCCCATCCCAAAAAAAAACAAAAATAGTGATCTAGATCTCGAACCCACCTCGTTTAGGATAGATGTACCCAAATCGTGGGTCATTAAGGGTTTAGTAAATTGTAGTAACCATGACTTGGCCTCTCAAGCGATTTTTCCTGCACTCCTGGAGGGCCAACTAAGAGACAAATTTTAAGATCGAGTTAAGGAGTATACTCCTTGGCATTGCTAATGAACCTGTATTCTAACCCTGGTTTTGGGAAGAAAGGGTTGAATTCTTTCGATCTGTATTTTTTTTATTATTTCATTTTTAGGACATGAGCATTACTCCTCTGCTGCACTGCTTGTACTATTTTGTTATTAATGAAGCATAAAAAATAACTTTCCATCAGCATCTCATCATAGAAAACAACTGTTAGCCACGTTTGTGCAGAAAATAAAGAGGGGGGGAAATGAACATAATGAACTAACCTTCCTCGGGAAAGGTAGACTTCCCATGTTTCGAGGCCATTTGGGTACGATGCTCTGTGGTCATCTTCAGCAAATGCTCCTGTATACATTCAAAACTTGAATTTACTTGCTCATACATCAGAAAGAAGAGAATATGCCGTGAGTCCTCACAGGCAACTGTTACTGCAAACAAGAAAAGATTAGAAGAGGTCCTAGGAGATAAAATTACATACTTTTAAAGCATTCGGGTCATGACGTCCAGAGAAAATGTCTGCATTATCCTCAGGAGGTAAGCTTGGACCTCTTGCTTCCCTGAATTTACAAAAATCCATGTATTTCAGAGCCACCTTGTAGCTTCAATATTAACAAATTCAATTGTAAATTATTCATCAAAAACAAATCAAAACATACCTTTGACTCTGTATAATTTTTTGCGTGGCAATTTCCTTAAGTTACAAAAAAAGGCATATTAATCACATCAATTAGAAAGGTGGAAACGAATATGTAGCAGAACCTATTCTTCAAAAGACATACTTGTTCATGCAGCACAGCATTTTGAGTGGCAGTATCAATATCATTGGCACTTCCAGATCGCAGATGAGAACCATTAGATTCCATGTGGGGCTTCGTTATACCATGAATAACCCCTGCTGAGATCACTGAACCAGGAGCCTCCTCTCTGAAAGTTTGACATGTTGGCATGCTAGGTTGAACAACATCACCATTCTGAAATGTATTTGGGATTTGATTCGATGAATGAGGAGCATGTAAAACATGATTAGCTGGAGGTGACGGACTAATATGAGAATAGAAGCTTTTGGATGGAGTGACCGCAGCATTAGAAGGGGGAACAGGAAAGATAATATTCTCAGAATAGGGAGCATGATGATCAGAGCTACCAGACTTCTGAATAGGTTGAGAGGGAACTCCAAAAGAGAGAGGCTGATCGTAATTATCACCCATAAGCTTCAAATATTACTCACAACCATACATCTAGTGATCACAAAATCAAAAATCTCAAAGTTGGTGAAGAGGGGACGTCAACAGTAATGCCAGGGAAGCAGACACCACCTGCATAAAAGCCTATCTTCAAGTGTCAAGCTCAATGATTCACTGCTAGAGATTATCAAAATTTCTGTAGAATTTACACCTAGTACCTTAACCGGGCAAAGATGTTGGCTGACATCATGCACAAAAATTAAAAAGGAGAAATTCATATCTTAAATTTTCTGAGTCAACACATGACATAATGTCAGCATAAACATCCAAAGAGAAACATTATGTTAGAACCTTCTGATGTATTCTTACCTACACTCGTATACTTAAAAAAGAATCGAACAACTAGCAGCAGAATACATCAATATAATATGATCATACCAGTTTACTAAAGCCACATAGTTTAGGAGTAAGGTGAGTCAAGTCACTCAAGTTTGACTCCTGCTCAACTCGCTCTAGCTCATGAAAAGCAAGCAGTAGGGTTGTTCTTAAAGTCGAGCTGATACAAGGTAACAGCCTATTCAACTCATAGGCTTGGCTAGTGAGATCATCTATATTGTTCAATATTGGTTATTTAGATTTTGTAAGTGGCCAATTACATTTTTATTTGTGTGACAGGTAGTCAATGAGAATAAAACAACAGGTTGGTCACAAATTAGAAGGTTTTACAACTTTTACGTTGACTGGCCAAAATATCCTTGTATCTTAAATTTAAAAACTCAAAATATCACAACTTTGTGCAGGAATGAAGCTAATTAAGCCAAACAAAACACTGCTGGATCTTCTACAAGCCAAGCTCAAGCGACGTTAACTAATTTTGAGGCGAGCTCAAGCTTCACTGATGTTCTCCTGAGCAACCAGGTATCCAGCTTAGCTTTGCTCATTACGCTCCTATTCAAAATGTTATCTTCATTAAACATGGTTGAGACACCTTAGAGGAAATCCTTCCCTCCCAATTATAACTCATTCTAACTCTAACAGCACATTTGGAATGGTCATTTGCTTGATTTTTCTTGTAAAGTTTCATGTAAAAAATGGAATTTCCCATATTTGTGCTTCTAAAATAAGGATTTTCCATATCTTTTGAGAAAGAAAGAAAGGAAAAATTCTTCTTTTTTTTTTTCAAAAATTTTTCATGATCAACCAGGTCACCTTTGTTGAGCTCCTTCATCCGTGCTTAAAAAAAGCTTACTTAAAAAAAGGTGATTCAAGCTGGTGGGAGTGGCTTCCTCCTTGTACAAGGATGGGACTTGGTGAAAGAGAACCGGGAGCCACACTGCTTGCTCAATACATCCTTTCTTTCAACCTTATTAGCTCTAGTAGGCACGATAGGGCAGTTAATTGGCCCCAAGTTGTTTGACCCGTTAGCCATAAGTAAGTACTGTGACAAAACATTTGTTGCTCACACGACATGATTGTATGAGATCACAACCCAACACGATCATCCAGGGTAAACTAGAAGTGGAGATCGGATGCAAGCGAAATTCCCAGCAATAGCTAAGATGTTCAGTCGACTCCCTCCACTAGTGGGATAGCTAGATGTGGTGGTCCAATAGCTAAAGCTCTACC
Organism: Ilex paraguariensis; assembly: GCA_963454935.2. NCBI lineage: Eukaryota > Viridiplantae > Streptophyta > Magnoliopsida > Aquifoliales > Aquifoliaceae > Ilex > Ilex paraguariensis. The sequence continues at coordinate 325,594 of CAUOFW020003503.1, forward strand.
AGCTTCTTGCAGATTGAACTCTCTTCTCTTTATTCTCTTTAGGCTCTGACTTGTTTTTAGGTGGGATGGTTTTTTCTTCGCCACTAACAGCAACAAAGTTCCTGGTATTCTAGAGAGCAAAGTCGTGGCCAGTTTCACCTATGCAACCCAACCCCCAACCCTCTTCAATATTTTGAACAAAGATCCCTTATTCTATCATGTTTCTGTCTCTTTCTCTACCATTCTCTCTCCACTTCTCCCTCAATCTCTAAAGGTTTTACAGACACTCATACATACTGTACATACATAGTTGTGTAACTACTCAAATATGATCCTATCTTTTCTCATACTCTAGTGTCGTCATCTTAATATTCTCCTTACTTAATTGCTCAATCTATGACCATTTGCTACTTGACTACTATTAGAGTATGTGTGACTCATATTTTTTTTGTGCATAATGACAAGGAGGTAGATGCCGGAGCGGGCTCCGCTCCGCCCGCGACGACATCTGGCTTGCGGGATTGATATATTTTATGCATGGGGGAGACGCTGATTAGTTGGTGGTGCGGGGGGCAATGCCCCCGCTGTACGGTACAGGGGTATTTTATAAATACGTCCGTACTAGAGTTATATAAATACTTAAGATGTAACCCTACTTTGAATAATGAAAAAGAACGGCTGCTCACTCCTGTAGATGTAGGCACATTTCCGAACCACGTAAATCTCTGTGTTATTTTCTCTTACTTTTTTAATTTTTTGATTCCTTATTATTCATCATAATTGCTGCACGATCACAACAACTGGTATCAGAGCAAGGCTACGATGTTTGGGATTTCTTCTGCAAAATTCGACATCATGAAGTTCAATGGAACTGGGAATTTTGGATTATGGCAGAGGAGGGTGAAGGACCTGTTAGTGCAGCAGGGCATGGCGAAGGCGTTATACGGAAAACAACCGTCAGGAATGGACGACATGGATTGGAAAGAATTAGAAGCGAAGGCTGTGGCGACTATTAGGCTTTGTCTGGCTGATGACATGATGTATCACGTCAGGGATGAGGAATCACCAGCGGAAGTTTGGTTGAAACTGAAAAGACGGTATATGTCCAAGTCGTTGACGAACAAACTCTATCTTAAGCAGAAACTATATGGTCTTAAGATGTCAGAGGGCTCGGATCTGACCCAACACATCAACATGTTCAATCAGATCATCAGCGATCTGAAGCAAGTTGATGTGAAGTTCGAAAACGAAGACAAGGCGTTGATGTTGCTGAATTCCCTACCAGCGTCTCCTACGTACGAGAATATGGTTACAACTCTGATGTGGGGGAAAAAAACCCTCGAGTTGGAGGATGTCACAGGTGCTCTGTTAGGTTTTCATCAGCGAAAGAAAGCCAGTGATGAGGCTTCACAAGGTGAAGGGCTTGTGGTGAAAGGTAACCAGGAACGTGGAATAAGCAAATCTCNTCACAAGGTGAAGGACTTGTGGTGAAAGGTAACCAGGAACATGGAAGAAGCAAATCTCAAAATGGATCAGGTAACAATAAAGCCCGGTCCAAGTCGAGGAAGAAGAAGAAGGACGTCTCCCTCTCGTGTTACAAGTGCGGGAAAAAGGGGCATTTTAAACAGGACTGTCCAGAGAAAAACAAAAGGGGGTTCAGAGGACAAAGAGGGTCCATCAAAGTCTGCAAACGTAATGGAAGAAGAAGATTCAGAGAGCGGTGACGGTGATATGTTTTTCTGTTTCATCTGGTCCAGATCATCTAACAGATTCCTGGATTATGAATTCAGCATGTTCCTATCACATGACACCCAATAAAGATTGGTTTGACACCTACAGGTCAGTAAATTCTAGTTTTGTTCTAATGGGTAATGTTGCATCCTGCAAAGTTGTTGGAATAGGGAATATTAGAATTAAGATGTTTGATGGTGTGGTTAAAACGTTGTGTGATATTAGACATGTATCGGATCTAAGGAAGAATCTGATTTCATTGGGCACTTTAGATTGTAATGGTTATAGTTACAAATCTATAAGTGGAGTAATGAAAGTGAGTAATGGCATGCTGATAGTGAAAAAGGGACAGAAAATAGCAAGAAACATTTACAGACTACTGGGTACCACGATTGTAGGTGGAGTTGCTGCTGTAGAGTCTGAANTGCAATATCAAGTCACCTACCAAGTATGGTTTTGAAGATTTGGTTTCTTATGCGCTTATTACTAGTAGCGGAGATCCTACAACTTTTCAGGAGGCAGTACAAAGCCAAGAGAAAAGTAGATGGATGGGTGCTATGGTGGAGGAGATGGAGTCTCTGCATAAGAACCAGACGNCATATGCGGCTGGGTCATATGAGTGAGCATGGGATGATAGAGCTTCATAAGAAAAATTTATTGAAGGGTGTCAAGACATGCAAGCTCAATTTTTGCAAATATTGTGTTCTTGGAAAACAGAACAGGGTGCAGTTCAAGACAGCCACACACAAGACAGAGGAAATTCTCGACTATGTCCATACAGATGTTTGGGGACCAATCAGTGTAGTATCACGGGGAGGATATATGTATTTCGTGAGTTTCATTGATGATTACTCGCGAAAGGTCTGGGTGTACTTCATGCAGCACAAGTCTGAAGCGTTTGCCAAGTTCAAGCTATGGAAAGCTGAAGTAGAGAACCAAACAAGGAGGAAGATTAAATGTCTCAGGTCAGATAATGGTACTGAGTACACAGATTCAAAATTCCAGGAGTTGTGTGAGCAACATGGGATCAAGAGACACTTCACAGTCCGCAAGACACCACAACAAAATGGTGTAGCGAAAAGGATGAACAGAACGATAGCCGAGAAAGCTCGATGTCTCAGGTTGAATGCAGGACTTGCAAAGAATTTCTGGGCAGAGGCAGTGAATATGGCATGTTTCTTGATTAACAGATTACCGAGGGCAGCATTAGATGGGAAAGTATCAGAGGAGGTGTGGACANAAATGACCCTTCAGTTGTGGGATATGTGGATGCAGACTATGCAGGGGACTTGGATGACAGGAGGTCTACCACAGTTTATGTGTTTACTCTTGTGGGAGGACCTATTTGTTGGAAGTCCATGATACAGCCTATAGTTGCACTATCTACTACTGAGTCAGAGTATATGGCAGTAGCTGAGGCTGCCAAGGAGGCTTTGTGGCTTACAGGTTTGGTCAAGGAGCTAGGTGCCCAGCAAGGTGGAGTTCAGTTGCATTGTGATAGTCAGAGTGCCATTTATTTAGTAAAGAACCCGGTGTATCATGTGAGGACCAAGCACATAGATGTGAGGTTTCATAAGATCAGGGAACTGATTTCTTCTAGTGAACTATTACTTGAGAAAGTTCACACTTCTGAGAATGTAGCAGACATGTTGACAAAGTCTGTTACTACAGACAAGTTCAAGCACTGCTTGAGCTTGATTAATGTCTCTAGTTGCTAGATAGGAGATGCCCCAACTTAGCGTCCCCGGTGGAGTTCCCGAATACATGTTCTCTTTTTTTCTCCTGAGGAATGAATATTTGCCGAGGTGCAGATTGTTAGCGTATGTATGGTTCATATTTGCTGTGTGCACAATGGCAAGGAGGCAGATGCCGAAACATCATCTCCGCTACGCTCCGCCCACGACGGCATCTACCTTGCAGGATTGATATATTTTATATATGAGAGGGACGCTGGTTAGTTGGGGGTGCGGGGGGCAACGCCCCCGCGGTACGGTCGTCCGTACTAGAGTTATATAAATAGTTAAGATGTAACTCTACTTTGAATAATGAAAAAGAACGGCCGCTCGCTCCTGTGGATGTAGGCACATTGCNGGTGGTACAAGTGATTTGACTCTTACATAATCCGAATTGGCTACAAAAGGTGTGAGTATGATTACTGTGTCCATGTGAAAAGTCTTGATGATAATTCATTTATTTTTCTGCTACTTTATGTAGATGATATGTTGATTGCTGCCAAGAGTATGAGTGAGGTCAACAAGTTGAAGACTTTGTTGAGCAGAGAATTTGATATGAAGGATTTGGGTGCGGCTAAGAAGATTCTTGAGATGGAGATTCGCAGGGACAGAAGTTCCAGGAGATTATGGCTATCTCAGCATAGCTATGTTGAGAAGGTGTTGGACAGGTTCAGCATGAGTTATGCAAAACCAGTAAGTACACCTTTGGCGAATCATTTCAGATTGTCTACCGCTCAGTGCCCGAAGACAGATGATAAAGTTCATGACATGTCAAAGGTCCCATATGCTAGTGCAGTGGGGTGCTTGATGTATGTCATGGTTTGTACAAGACCAGATTTGGCACAAGCTGTCAGCGTGGTTAGCAAGTTTCTTTCAAATCCGGGTCGACAACATTGGGATGCAGTCAAGTGGATTTTCAGATACTTGAGGGGCACTACAGACTATGGCATCATGTTTGGCAGACAACAAAATGACCCTTCAGTTGTGGGATATGTGGATGCAGACTATGCAGGGGACTTGGATGACAGGAGGTCTACCACAGTTTATGTGTTTACTCTTGTGGGAGGACCTATTTGTTGGAAGTCCATGATACAGCCTATAGTTGCACTATCTACTACTGAGTCAGAGTATATNAAGAAAAGGATGCTCAGCATGTAGAGAGTTCTATCTCAGGTGATCAGCAGCATCACAATATAGCCACAGACAGGCCCAAATGCAATATCAAGTCACCTACCAAGTATGGTTTTGAAGATTTGGTTTCTTATGCGCTTATTACTAGTAGCGGAGATCCTACAACTTTTCAGGAGGCAGTACAAAACCAAGAGAAAAGTAGATGGATGGGTGCTATGGTGGAGGAGATGGAGTCTCTGCATAAGAACCAGACGTGGGAGTTGGTGGAACTTCCCGAGGGGAAGAGAGCAATAGGGTGCAAATGGGTGTATAAGAAGAAAGAAGCAGTATCAGAAAATGAGGGAGAAAAATTCAAGGCTCGTCTAGTAGCAAAGGGTTACTCACAGAGAAAAGGGGTTGACTATGATGAGATCTTCTCCCCCGTGGTCAGACACACTTCCATCAGGACAGTGTTGGCACTAGTAGCACATTCAGATATGCAGTTGGAGCAGATGGATGTAAAGACAGCTTTCCTTCATGGCGACTTGGAGGAACGGATTTACATGGTACAGCCAGAAGGGTTCAGTCTCCCTGGAGAGGAACATTTGGTCTGTAATTTGAAGAAATCACTTTATGGGCTGAAGCAGTCTCCGAGGCAGTGGTACAAACGATTTGACTCTTACATGATCCGAATTGGCTACAAAAGGTGTGAGTATGATTGTTGTGTCTATGTAAAAAGGCTTGATGATGATTCATTTATTTTTCTGTTACTTTATGTGGATGATATGTTGATTGCTGCCAAGAGTATGAGTGAGGTCAACAAGTTGAAGACTTTGTTGAGCAGAGAATTTGATATGAAGGATTTGGGTGCGGCTAAGAAGATTCTTGAGATGGAGATTCGCAGGGACAGAAGTTCCAGGAGATTATGGCTATCTCAGCATAGCTATGTTGAGAAGGTGTTGGACAGGTTCAGCATGAGTTATGCAAAACCAGTAAGTACACCTTTGGCGAATCATTTCAGATTGTCTACCGCTCAGTGCCCGAAGACAGATGATAAAGTTCATGACATGTCAAAGGTCCCATATGCTAGTGCAGTGGGGTGCTTGATGTATGTCATGGTTTGTACAAGACCAGATTTGGCACAAGCTGTCAGCGTGGTTAGCAAGTTTCTTTCAAATCCGGGTCGACAACATTGGGATGCAGTCAAGTGGATTTTCAGATACTTGAGGGGCACTACAGACTATGGCATCATGTTTGGCAGACAACAAAATGACCCTTCAGTTGTGGGATATGTGGATGCAGACTATGCAGGGGACTTGGATGACAGGAGGTCTACCACAGTTTATGTGTTTACTCTTGTGGGAGGACCTATTTGTTGGAAGTCCATGATACAGCCTATAGTTGCACTATCTACTACTGAGTCAGAGTATATGGCAGTAGCTGAGGCTGCCAAGGAGGCTTTGTGGCTTACAGGTTTGGTCAAGGAGCTAGGTGCCCAGCAAGGTGGAGTTCAGTTGCATTGTGATAGTCAGAGTGCCATTTATTTAGTAAAGAACCCGGTGTATCATGTGAGGACCAAGCACATAGATGTGAGGTTTCATAAGATCAGGGAACTGATTTCTTCTAGTGAACTATTACTTGAGAAAGTTCACACTTCTGAGAATGTAGCAGACATGTTGACAAAGTCTGTTACTACAGACAAGTTCAAGCACTGCTTGAGCTTGATTAATGTCTCTAGTTGCTAGATAGGAGATGCCCCAACTTAGCGTCCCCGGTGGAGTTCCCGAATACATGTTCTCTTTTTTTCTCCTGAGGAATGAATATTTGCCGAGGTGCAGATTGTTAGCGTATGTATGGTTCATATTTGCTGTGTGCACAATGGCAAGGAGGCAGATGCCGAAACATCATCTCCGCTACGCTCCGCCCACGACGGCATCTACCTTGCAGGATTGATATATTTTATATATGAGAGGGACGCTGGTTAGTTGGGGGTGCGGGGGGCAACGCCCCCGCGGTACGGTCGTCCGTACTAGAGTTATATAAATAGTTAAGATGTAACTCTACTTTGAATAATGAAAAAGAACGGCCGCTCGCTCCTGTGGATGTAGGCACATTGCCGAACCACGTAAATCTCTGTGTTATTTTCTCTTACTTTCTTAATTGTTTGATTCCTTATTATTCACCATAATTGCTACACGATCACATCAACTACCAATCACTTTTAACAATAAAACATGGCCACGGTTCAGATTTCATATTTAGACCAGATAACCAACTCACAGACAAGAAAAATCACACAAAAGGGATTAGAAAAATCAACCAAAAAAGGGGGAAATAACCAATAACTAAAAAGCTTCGCTGAATTTTCATAATCTACAAGCACATAAGCCACGCAAAACTCAACCATTTAGCATACTTCCAAATTGAGCAGACCCAAAACAACTTGCATTTTTCCTATTTTAAATCAATAAAGTACTAAACATACACAAATATTTAGATCATATACAAATGGGTGTGTTCGTGATTGTATTTTGTGACACAATAGTTGAATAAAGCAAAGAACATATTCTTCTGACAATCATGGCATTATTCGAAGTATTTAAGCTGCAAAAACTAGAGAAGGTGTGAATCGTAATGAGGCATAATTAGGAAAAGAGAACTGACAGACCTGGAGGCGGAGCTCTAGAAGTGAGACATGCTCTGTTTGGATGGGAATTTTCCTGGGAAAAAGGGCGAGAAAGAAAATTTAACGGGACTTCAACCGAGTTCTGGTTCAATTTCTTCTGTAGAAGAAAAGAAAACTCGCAGTTCGCACTTCAGGGTCGGCTAAGAGTTTCGAACTGGTGTTGCTGTAAAGCCTCTTGTCGAATTTTCCCGATTGTCGTAACAGTTCGTGCCTCATAAATCGTGAGGTATATAAATTCCTGTGTAATTCTTTTATATCTTATTTATTTATTAATTGTGTTGTATCAATTTCACTCAATTTATAAAATGGGTGACTTATATGTGATATATCATATATAAATTTGTGTACAACTGGGATATAAATAAACTAGTCATAACCTGTGTCTGAAGGTACGATAGAATATAAAATTCGAACGTCTAAAAAATCGATCTCATTATATTAAATAATAATTTTTTTCCTTCATTTCTTTGATTTTATCATTTAAAATTTATTTTTATCCATTATTTTCTTAAAAATATTAAAAATTTTCTCAAAATACATAATTTAACAAAATTTTCTCAACTTGGGTATATTATCGTGTATGGATAATGTCGAAAATAAAAATTATGTTAAACTATAAATTAATCAAATATTAAATGATTGAACATGCGATAGAAATGGGTGATATGGTATTTTTTAGAGAAAAAATATGTAGGAGATAAAAATTCAAGTTAGTATATGTTTTATTATATAGATTGTGTCATAAGTTATGTTAGATATTTTTTTAAATTAGTTTTATTTATACTCGATTCGTTTATTAATCGTGTCGTACTATGTTGTCAGGTTCACTCAATTTACAAAATGAGTAATCCTATCTGAATTTAAAATTTTGACTTAATTTACTGACATAATAATGTGGTTAAATTAATTGATATATTTTTATATGATTGACCGCGTATTATAAAAAATTTGATCTTTTAAGATATAAATTAAAAGACTAAAAAAATTTAGGGTGCAAACTTTTTTTCAACCTTATTTATTTATCCTTCTTTTTTTTACATTTTTAACACCTGTGGTATTTGGCTGGTTTGATATGGTGTGACATATAACTGATAATTCAAAACATAGTCTATTAACCCATACAAAAAACTTTGATATAAAGTTGTTACTAATTTTAATGCATTGTAATATTAGTAATAATCTGTGCCTAAAGTACAGTCCAATATAATAGTCGAACACTTCAAAGAATCAAACCTACTATATCAAATATCAAATTGTGACAATCACTTATTTTTTGAAAAAAAATGGATAAATTACGTACCCCAAGACATTGTGCAAAACAAAATCGAATACTAATCATATAGTATATATATTTTTAATAGCATACAAATATTTCAAGTAGCAATTTATTTATTTATTTTTTAGTTATTCCATTTTAAATCAATTTAGACCCCCAAAAAAATGGGTAAAGTTTAATTGAAAAACAAAACACAAAAAATATTAATTTATGTACATAATTTATTGAATAATTAAGAAATACATGAATTTAAAGGAAATACGGCCCAACTCATTTATCAAATTCAATATCACTTCTCAATTCTACCTTAACAAAATTATTTAGCAACAACATAGTAATATTAACAATAGAATGAAGTTTAATTTTATACATATAAATTTACATAATTCAAATTCAACCTATAATTTCAAATGTGCATATTTAATTGATATCCTTTAATTGGCCCATTCTTTTGAAATTAGCCGTCAAATAAGATTTCATCAAATTAATACTTCATTTTCACAAAAATCCACTTTAAATTAGGTGGGTCAAGTTCCCATAGGCTAATTAGCTTGGAGAGAGAGAGATAGAATATATTTTGGGAGGAAAATAAAAATTGATAATGATTTTCGACCATTAGATTAAATACAAACATAATTTTGAGACGATATCAACCACGAAAAGTATATGTTATTTTTTATGTCTTTTAAACTTTGAAATACCTTGTACTTTATTATATAAAGGGTTAATAGTATTTTTTGTCCCTAAAATATGCATTTTTTGAATATCCCTTTTTATCAATGACTAATAAAATCATTAGAGTTCTCCACCTCTATCAATATTTTTATGTCATGCAAGTCCTGAACCAAGCTTGGTCATAATAACAAAGTAAGTATTAGTGGCCTAAAAACAAGGCACTCCTCGTCATTAATATGCTTGTTCATGACAATTGCGACCTTAAGCGAATCAATGGTAAAACTTCCTATTATTTATTTATCTCATCTATAGAAAGAAGGTTTGCACACTAAGTGCAACCTTTGTATCTCCTTATCAATCACATGATGACGCTATAATCATACAATTCTGCTTGGGGGAGTAAGCATGTTTCGGCATTTGTAGAGTCTAATTTTTTGTATTGATCCAAACGATGATCCGATCCGAAATAATGTTGCGTGATTTTTAATGAAAATTTTTTTAACGCTTACTCCATATCGGCCCAAACCATAGTACTCATGGACAAGCCTCGTGGAGGTCCGAGGGCAACGCCCTGAGAAAATGTTTTTGGCCCACTTTGAAGGCTAATGCAAGACATATAAAACCTATTGTTTTTTATGATTAGGATTTGATTGATTTAGTACGGCCGCTCTATATTCCTTCTTGATAATAGTGAAATCCCTACAATTTCGTGGACGTAAACAAATTGTCAAACTACATAAATATTGTCTTGTGCGTATGATTGTTTTTCTTTGACGTGTGTTTTCTCTATTGTTGTTTCTCACAGGTTTGAAAATTTTGTGTGAATTTCCTAACAAAGCACATAAGCAAAAACATGTGGCTGATAACAAGAATCCATAGGCTAAAAGACATCAGCATATCTTCTGTTTGAACAAACAAACTCCCGAGCTTTTTTAACATAAATTAATTAAAGTTCAGAGTCTAATGTTGAACAACAAAATAAGTGAAGTGATAAAGGAAAATTAAAAATAAATGGAAACTTTGGGGGTTATTTCCATCATATGTTACAAACAGTTCATTTGCTGATATTTACCCAAAAAAACATTGAATTACCAACACAATTCCTTGCAATAACCTCCAACTTCTATCATCATGGTTTCCACCAACTAGCTTCGGACACGTTGGCTACAGAAAAACTTTAACCAATGAGAACGAAGAAATTGCACACTGGAAGCAATTAAAAACATAATCAGCAGATGAGATTAGAAAAAATGAAAACCTGGTCGAAGATTCAAAGTATTGAACCGTCGGTTAATTATATATCTTAAAATATTTTTCTGTGTACCATTATGCTAACCTTTTTTTCCCATTTTCTTCTGTTTTTATTTCTCTCTTTATAAAGCTGTCCAGGAGGTTCAAGTTTTAAGACCTCAGGCCACGCTGCTCCGTGTTCGGACTCTATCTATTATCATTTGCCTTCCTGACAAATCTTCTTCATAACCAACAACCTGCAGTTGAACAAGCAGCACGATCATTCAGCACGACGTTGAGATCAACTCAAGCTGAACATGAGCTTTTGATATGTCAAAAGTGGATTAAATTTTATGCAATATAACCAACGTATAATTTTATTTTCTTTCAGTTTTTTTTCTCATGGTGGACATGCATTTTCCACACACTATCAGGCTTATAGGTATGCCAAAACCAGTCTGTGTCATATAATGTTTCTATCATAAAAAGTAACTGATAACAGTGGCAAATGATTAACAGCTTAAACCTGAGACTCCGTCTGTGTTTCGCTAAAACCATCATAAATTCCCGCATTTCCATCTCCAGAAAGGTTGCAAATGTCCTCCTTTTGGTTAGTCCTGAAGCACAAACATTTCAAGAGCCGGTTGACAGAAGATGGGACCAAACATCCACATGCATACCCATTTGAACAGATAACAGTTTGTATATGAGGGATAAATCTTGGTTGACAATATCATAAACTGATTTTTGCACAATTGACTCAAGTTCTCAGTGAAGTGTATATGATGATATGACATATTTGTGCTAGTTAGATTAAAAGTAGGACAATAATGGCATTATAATTTTGTTTAAATCTGCTCTTGCATTGTTCAAATGCAACTAATTGTATGAGAGGTACTATAAAGCAACAACTGGCCTCTAGATCGTGCATACAACTGAGAGTTCAAGCCCAACCAAGTTCACTTCTCAGAAAATGAACCAAAAAAGAGAAAGAAAAGAAAAATACTAATACCCAGAGTAAGATAAAAAAAATCACCTGTTAAACCAGTGGTTTGCCACCGCAAAGGCACCGTGAGGATCCACATGATCTTGACCAAGCATTGGACAATCAGATGAGAAAAGCTGTTTTACTATCAAGGATTGAAACTTGTGCAAATTGCAACTATATAAGCAAAGAAAAAGAACAAAAGTCAAATCAATTTAAGGATACACTTTTATCACATCCCGTTCTTTGTGGTGACTTCAAATCCTGAATCTGATACAACCAGAAAACAGACAAAAATGACAAATATGCTATCACCTAGGTAGGCAGACCTGCACACTAATATAATTAGCTATAATGTTTATTACCTTACTGGTTTCCTCTAACAAATCCTCAATAGCTGCAGCTACGTCAGGAACTGCATGAGATACTACCCTATCATTCTCTGTTCTATTGTTTTCTGTGGAATTCATCCCACATATTGGATCTGTTTGGTTTACCCTAGATGAAAGTGAACCCTTTGTACAGTCATCTCCCCAGAACCTAGCCCTTTTATTGAAAATACTAGAGCAATTAGCCTCGTCCCCCAGGCTTTCGCGTCTGCTACCAATGGCTTGACTTCGTACATCTTTTGAGTCTTGGGACTGACTTGGAAACTGGGACACATTAGCCGCAGATATCATTCGAACAGCCTGTGTAGGATACTGGCTTATGGTACAGAGTCCTCCCTCTCGGTCTTGAGAAGTACTTTCTTTTGGCCAAAATGAACCCAGAGCTACCACTTCATTCTGTTCCAGCATAGATAGTACAGGAGTAGATGAACCAACACATGCATAGGTACACATATATGAACAGAAAAGCACATTCCCTCCCCCCCCCC
>CAUOFW020003503.1:338948-401911 GCA_963454935.2 Ilex paraguariensis
CCCCCCCCCCCCCCCCCCAAAAAAAAAAAATAGTGAGAAAGTTTCAGACTAACCTGCATGACACACTCATAAATCCACTCAGACGTGGCCAATTGTATGCCCCATTTACAAGCAGCCTCGTACTTTGGGCCACTGGCAAATTTACACAATAAATGGGTGACTTTTTTAGTCAATTTTTCCACAAATTTAGCTCCAAGAACAAAGCACAAATTTCTTAGCAGCAGTCTATCTTTCTCATCATATTGCGAAACACAGAACCGAAAGCTTTCAAAACCAGGTAAAGGAATCTGGCATGGAAGTGGAGTATAAAGAATGTGACTGCAAACATCCAGCAAGCATCCGTCCTTCAAAACCCATGTTCTGACATCATTAGCATTGTCATTGCCCACAAGACGATATATTCCAAACGAGAGAGAGAGAGAGAGAGAGATGATGGTGCAAATTTAGCTACGAATTTTGGATATTTGTTAAAAGAATCATTGTGATCAGGCAACTTTACTATAGCCAAGGGCATAGCACATACGATGTAAAGTTTGATTTGGGAAGCACAAATATCAAACCGATACATTGTTAAATTTATTAAAACAAAAACAGGATGGCAGAAAAAAGATAAAATAAAATATAGGGAAACTAACGATTAACAATTTGGAGAATATAAATCTCCAAACCTAAAGTACCAACTGCTTGTCTAAGAATGCAAGATGGATACCGATCAATTCTTCCCAAGCTAGAAGTCATAAAACCTATAAAATATAAAATGAAATTTTGAACTATAAACAGCAACTTAACAAAAAGGTGGAAATAAAGCAGCTTATATCTCACTAGCTTCTCATATGCTACGTAGAAGGTTTTGTAACTTTTTGTACAACAGGATCCATCTGTACCATAGAAAAGAAGAGAGTAGTAGAAAATTCATTCATGAATAGTAAAAATACCTCTAAGCAAGATCGAATCCAGTGACTGGATACGCTAGTACTCCCAGTAACATCAGTCAGACTGGGTACCACACCATGACATTCAACAATGAAATGCACATTCTTGTCAATGTGATCATCCACCACCTCCCCTCCCCCTTGATTAACCCACTGAACAATCTCATCTCTCTGGCCAGATAAAGAATCCAATACATATGATCAAACATACAGGATATTGAATACAGGATTATGTATAAACGATGAGAGAAAGGCTTACATGAAAAGAAAAGAGGAGGAAACCAAGCGCTTCCAACAAATATAAACATATGTTGCACGTCAAAATAGGTGTAATTGCCAGTTCAATGCTTCAAAATTACACCATCAGATTTTGTTATAAATGTGCATCAACATGTCTTGTACCCATCAACATATCTAATTTCTCTCTTAACTGACATATATTCCATCATATTTTAAAATGTCCGTTGGAACTAAAATGTTAAGATGTAGGGAAAGACTACATTATCGAAGGCTTCTGGTAAAGTATCGAAGGTTTACCTTTTGGTATCGTCCTGAAAATTACAAATCAATTGGGTAAGGTTACGACTCAATCAGGTGAGAGTATGATAAAATGGGGTCAATTGGGTCAATCCTAAAATGTAGGATTGATCCTAACACTTTAGGATTGATTCCAACTTTTTGAGACATAAGTTGACCCTAATTGAGTCATACTGACCTTTTTGGGTCGTAACGTGACCCTAGTTGAGTTGTCACTAAGCCCTATTGAGTAGTAACTTTTGGTACAGGAACGAACTTGGTTCTGTTGTCGTTCCCTTAGATATAGATCAATATGTAATTAATTTAATCAGAAAGTTGACCATACATGGACGACTATGGATTTAATCAAGGATGCTTTTGCCGTCACTTCAGGTAATTTGATGACTAACATTTGCTTCGAAGACCCAGTTGACACCTTGTGAGCCTCACAGAACATATCCAGAAAGAGTTACTTCAGCATGTCTTTCATTCTGAATTTCACTGATTCTTCACTATTCAATCCAAATATGAAAATAATTATTTCTTCTTTAGATGCAGTTTATCAAAAAAATTCTTGAAAAAATTCTTGCCAGTAAACTCATATCCTGACTTTCTGTAATCCGTCATTTTTTTCATTTTAATGTAACAAAGTGTCCATAGTCGAGGTTCTTAAGAAATTTTGTTTGTAAAAAACTTCAAGTCACCCAGACCAAAACAGACAATAAATAAACAGGAAACAATCGCTGTTTTTGAGATACAACAAACCCTTTTACTTACTTCTTACAGTACTTCACACCTACCATTTACATAAATGTGCAAATGGTGTTTTACTTTGGGGTATAATTACATATCCAAAGCATTGTTTGTTCTAGATGAGTCTATACAAAACAGAATGGAAAATTAGTTCGATTTTAGCCCAGTCACCACAGGTGCCTCAATTATACCCAAAACCAGTAGTAGAAATATTTTTGAGATTTATTTTAATTCTACAGATACATATAGTCCACAATTTTGCTACTTGTTTACTTAAAAGGAAAAAAATTGTTTCTTTCTCTCATATTACGTAATCTGTCTGTAGCCCTCATTTTGCTACACATGAATGTTTAAGATGAGAACTCTTAAATGGTACTGGTGGGTGTAGGATTGAGAGGGTGGTAAGCTTCCCTAGTAGGTAGGTTTACTTTCTTGCTTAGATCTTATATGAATGTACCACTAGTTTTTATTTTTGGAATATATGTAGCAGATACAAACAAAGTTAAAGATAACAATTCCTAGTTTTCACGGTGCACAGAATCTCATATACAAATATGAAATTACATTATAATTTACAAGAAATCCATTTTAACAAACTTTAAAAACTTCAAAGAATCAGGTAGGCCTTCAAAAGATATTGTGTAATAGCAAATTCATGTTTAAAAATTGCATAAGTTGGGTCCATAGAGAATCCTTTATGTGTATGTCTGGATGCCATATGTCCACCAAAGCTAAGCTAAATATATGAAAAAATTTGACCATTTGCATGACACTGAAAACCAGCACCAAATCCAATTATGAGTGGGTGCATCATGAATGCTCGGCAAAGAGCACCTTTACCATCTAGAAGGAGGCATAATGTCTTGTATAAATATTTCTTTCACGATTTTAACTTCTGTGACGGTGTACTTATTGTAATGTGTTGAAGACTCATTGAATAAATAGTCCCATATCGTCAACAATTCAAAGTGTGTAGAGAACAATATTGATATCTAAAATCTAGCAAATACAACTGTAGATTTAATGTCATTTCACAAGGCCACAATAGTTGAATACTAAAAAATATGGAGCATCAATTTTCAAATTGGTTTGGCACCAAAATTAAGCTAGCATAGCAATTTGAGGGCTAGATAGATTACCCGATCTTTCGGAAATGAACTTGAAAAGCGAAATAGCCTTCCCTTAAATAGAGTCAATGACTTTCTATTCTGAATTTCATTGCTGGAACCCTTCCCTATCTTCTGTTCACTCATACTAGCACAAAACTGGTTTTGGTTAGCAGAAGCACATCTACCTGTTTCTCTCAAAGAGCAATCCCTGTTCATAGTGATTTGGGGTTCTCTGCTTTTCTCCAACAACATTCCAGATCCAAAAGTAATATTGTCCCGTAGTTGATCATCTGACAACATAGAGTGAACAGTCGAGGAGTTCCCTTGCGTCATAACAGCCATGCCCATCCCAGCTCCCTTATTGGAACGCATAGCATCTACATAATAAGGGATACAGTTAATGAACAAGATAAATAT
This sequence comes from Ilex paraguariensis, assembly GCA_963454935.2. NCBI lineage: Eukaryota > Viridiplantae > Streptophyta > Magnoliopsida > Aquifoliales > Aquifoliaceae > Ilex > Ilex paraguariensis. The sequence goes on from CAUOFW020003503.1 coordinate 342,676, forward strand.
GCCAAATGGACAGGCTCAAACACTATAAACTAACGCCAACAAAAACACAGCAGCATTCGCGGTAGTGGCAAGGCAACAACATCAATGCAAGGCCAAACAAAATCAACTGGTAGATCTCACAAAACAGTTGTAACCTTTTGGAAAGAGTAAATCATATGCAATGTGCCTCTGAAGCACAGGAATTTCTTTCTTTTCACGGTCACAATCTTCAAGCCACGTGGTTCTAACCACATGAATGACACCCAAAGCTCCAAGGCCCCTAACATCCTTTTTCTCGCTGCAAAATTGTTAAGCATGTGAGAAAGAGTATGAAGCATACTAACCTATTAGAAGACTGTTGTATGAGTATGATAGATAAATAAAATGACAAGGCATTTCCAACCCAATATGAAACACCATATCCAATCAAATAACTGGTACAACACCATTTCATCTAAAAATTTAAGTTGTTAGAAAGGTTGTAACTAAAGTATTTATACTTCAAAACGTCCCCTCACACGCGGGCCAGATTTTGGGCCTAGCACGTAGAACCATTTTTAATAATTAGAGTAGCGGCGAAATTCGAACATGGGACTAGCTACTGTGATACCATATTAAACACCATCTCATCTAAAAGCTTAAATTGTTACAGAGGTTTCTGTCAATAGATGAAGCTTCAATATAAGTAGATAAAGTTATGTTCCCTACGGACGGTAGGAGGACAGTATGATAGAAGTATCATGACATTGACTTCCTAAGCTAATAAACATGCAGTTCAACAAAGACGTGCCAATGTCAGCAAACCTTTCAAAAATCATGAAGGATAAAATATCAAACAATGTGTTAAAATAGGATTTTGCAAAATCTCAGAACGTCTTACGTCTCTGATGGAGTTCCAGCAACTATGTGCGTCAACTTTTCATTGAGTGACATATAACGGGAACCACCACCACTACGGACCATGTTGACTAGTTTACGCATTTCAGAGGCATCAAAACCAACAAGTAAAATTCTGCAGTCTGACAAGTACAATTCATTATCTTCAGTCTGAGAATCATCAGCAACACAATCATCAACATTAATGTCACTTTTGGGCGGCATGGCAGGTACTTCACTCTCCCCCTCCTTGGTAAAGACAGGATCATCCGAAAATGTACAAGACATGTTCTGCGAGAGAGTAACTTCTGGATCTGTATCCACAATCCGGTCAAGTAAAACAGATTTCAACTGTGAACCTGCGGCCACAGAAGATGGGGCACATTGCAAATTTCCCATACCTTTGTTTTGGCTATGCGGTGCCATCAAACAAGTCCTTGCAGAATTAATTGAAGATGCAGAACCACCCTGAACAGGACAAGTCTCCTCATTAAGACATGCTACACATCAAAGAAAAATAAAATTAAGGTCAGATACACGTCAAGGATTCCTCAAAAGGGAAACAAAAACTATAATTTTGGAAAAGTTCAAATGCCACCTGACATTACAGAATGTCATCAACATAATGCATTACCTCTTCTAGCAATTGATTTATCAAACCATTTCCGAGTAACAATATGAATGTGACCCCATCTTTTAGCAACCTTGTACTTGTCACCCTCAGGAGCTTACCAACAGTCAAGGAGGCAAATGATTCTAGGTCAACCAATCGCACAGAAACCTCAAATCATGAAATGTGAAGACTCAGAACAACTGGTGGTAAAATGTCCAAAAAATAATGAAAATATACTTCATAAAACAACAAACCACAAACAGCACCTATATGAGACAAATGAACTTGAACCGGTGAGATGAGAATACTCAAAACAATTTAATAACAATCAATTGTACGCCAGAGGTAAAACATTAAGTCACCAATGCAGAAATGAGATTAAAAATGCATTAGAAATTCATGAAACGTCTACAAAAAATTTGGAAGGATTTGAATACTTAAGAAAACATGAAAAAGAAACACTAAAGCAAACTTAGGCCCACAAAGGATAAGTAGCAGCTTATCTTACATCGAGACAGTTTAATTGAGACAACAGCTATTCCAATAACTTTCATGCTCAGGATTTTATAAACTTGTACTAAAGCACCAAACCAAACACACCACTGTCATTGCCAATAGCCAATTACAGCAGGATCATGCAATGAACACATAGTTAATTACCCATTTTGTTAAGAAAAACTAAAGGCTGGTAAAATTTGTGACCATCATCCACCCAGGTATGACAACCAAGCATAGCTCCATGATTCACTCCAAAAAAAATATCTCTAATCTATTTTATCATACTTAATAGGCATGCAAGTGAGGTATCCAATCTTAGCACTAACTTGAGGGCATTAAGAAGCATTATTTCTTCCTAATTCCCGATGTTAAAAATATGTTATACCACTTGTTTGCAAAAGAATAAATCCAAATACATACAGAATAATATCAAGGATTGATTCATCAAATCCCAGTTTGTTATAAGTGCTTCAAGATTCGCATCTTGCTGGACAAACTGACACGAGATATACAAAAAGGGGTCCAATTATGAATGCCTCCATGAGGAAAAAAAAGTATGATCAAACAAAGGATCACTACAAGAAGATTACATAGTATATTAAGGCTGAAAGCCCTATAAGAAGGCAAAAAGGCCTAAAGGACAAGACCTGAGGTAATCAAAGAAGAGATGACAGCAAAAAAACAAAAGGACGTCAAAGCAGCTGCAGGCTACATTGTACCCAACACCAAACTTATAGTACAAGCCTGCATTGATTTAAGGGATGCTTGCATAATGTAAGGTTGATAAAGGAAACACGTGAAAAAATAAAATCCTTTCTCTCAAGGAAAGCTCATGAAGGATATATCACAAATTAAATGTGTGCACTTCTTAGTCAGTTCAGCAGAATATTTGCCACCATTTTGTCTGACAAGCTTTTCCATCTCCTTCCGCTCATCTGAAACAAAAAAAGCACATTATGTTACATGGCAAGAATTTAACGTTAAGCCGCCAAAAGATATCTATACGCATTTTATAAAGTTGAACCAGATTATTTAAATCACTAACCTGCAGGAATTCTGGTGACACAAATTGTCAATCCAGAAAAAGGAAGAACCCTATATGACTCCTGAGGAACAACACGGTGTTCTTTCCAACATTGTTGCAGCCAGTTTATGGTTACAATTGGCTTCTTTAAACTGTTAGCAGCCCACTGCAAAATGGAACAGAAATTGATAAGTAGCCCGTGGCCAGGGGCGGAGTCAAAATTTCTTTTCAGTGGGGGCAACCATCAAGTTAAAGAGAACAGGAGGCAACCATCAAGTTAAAGAGAATGATTACTCAACAATTATCAACGTTCGTTGCATCTAGTGAACATATTTATTATCTCAAAATTTCATTCTCTATAAAAAAAAAATCCTAATCTAACACCTTTTATAAAATAATTCTTCATATTATTTTTTTTACTTTCAAAGATTTCACATATAAATACACGTGAAAAAATGATAGCCGACTATGAAAAACTAATATAACTTTTTTTTAATGCATTAGAATAAAGACAGTTTTCATAGAGAATGCTATTTTGACATATTGTTTTGTGAGTGTGCTTGCCAATGATAAAATTTTGACTCATCCGAATGACAATTTGTCTTGAAAACCCTATTTTGAATCTAATCTAATTATTCAACTAATTTCGTTTTTTTAATCCATATTCGAATCTATTAAATATTATGTATTTTATCAAAAATCCAATCTCTTATATATACATATATATCTATGTGTGTGTCGCATTGTAATTTTAATTCAATTTAATAGTTTAGTTTTATCAAATATTTACATATACATATTTGTGTATGCATATCAAATTGAATCGAAGTGAATTAAATTGAATCATAATTAGATCAAATTTTTTTATACGCCCAAATCTAAAATCTTAGAAAATAATGTAGTATATTTGATCGACGCGAATTGAATTGAATCATAATTAGATCAAATTTTTTTATGTGCCCAAATCTAAAATCTTAGAAAATGATGTAGTATATTTGAACTTAGATAATTGGTCAAAAATATATATATATATGTCTTAGTAATCGAATTCGGAGAAGGATTGATTCGGTAACTTAAGTGAGTCATTGTAGAACGAATAAAGATAACTAAAGATTAAATAAAAAATTGTGAGATTAAGTCTCTATGAGCGAACTTTGAGTCTAAATTTTTAGTGCATTAAAAAAAAATGAGTGGAGACAAGTTATTAAAAAAATTAATTTTTATTATAATTTTAAATTAACCATACAAATTTTCAGAATTTCAGTGGGGGCAATTGCCTCCACCCCTGCCCATGGCAAAAGAAAAACACAAAAAGTAAACGAGGAAATCAGTTGGGGAACGCCATCAAAGGTACTAAACAAAAAATAAATGTAAAAAGAAGCTAGGAGCCTAGGACAAAAGACCATAGTATGCATGACTACTCTGTCCGGAAGCCTAGTTGTATGGTCAAGCATACAATAAACTACATCATTAGTAGTCAATTACTATAAAGCATTAAGTTAAATTTCATGTCTCATCTGGAAAACCAGCAAATTATTGAAATCCAATTCATCCTGACAAGCTAAGGTAGTGAAAGCAGATATTAGAGTGAGAACTTTGACCCTTCAGAGATAATTCCTTCAATGATACCCAAAGGTTAAATACCCATGGAAATGCAAATGAGCATGGCCACACATCCATAGAGAAAACTAACTTTAAAAACCTTGCAAATTGGAAATAATACGGATAATAATACAGAACCTTGTACTTTGAAGCCAAAACATTCTTCACAACAACAAAGTTAACATCCAATGATGCTTTACTATGCAGCACACCTCCCATAGCTGTCACCAACTTTTCAATCTCAACCTACAATCCGTTTATAAACAGAAGAATCAATGAACGTAATGGGTTTGGGGGGGACGAATGAAGGAGAGAAATATCATGCAGAGAGAGTGAATCAGTAACTTTCCAATAATTGAAAAATCGGTAAGGAATTCCTTTTACATAATCCATTGTGACAAAAGATGGAACCTATCAGAACATACTCACAGAGGATTCTTACTTCTAAAAGTTTAGAGTAATTCAAATCAAACTTTTTGAAGTTCCAAAAAATGAATGATGGATTGAGAAAATACTGTTCTCTGATGGAACAAAAATGTTAGACAAAAAAAGTGCCAGCATCATAAAATATGTTTTCGCTAAGATCCACACCCTATGTTAAAAAAAAAAACAAGATCAAATGGATTATAAATTACAAGACTTGACCACTAAAAGTAGTGAAAACCAAAGGGGAATGCAACAATTTATGAGTTAGGAGTCAAACATGTATTCAAAAATTACTCAAAAACAAAAACAGCAATTAAGATGTTCGAATAAAATCAATTTTTCAAGTCGATGAACTTATGAAATAATTCAACTATATGCAACAAAAAATAAAGAGCATTATGTGAGTTTTGCAGAACAAAAGAATTGAGGACATTGGAGTATATATATATTACTCTCTTTTGGGGGCAAATTCAATGCAATATACTTAATAAATCTTATAGGTAACCGATATCATACAGAAATCCAAATAGGTGTGAGTTTGCTGATACGCCTTAATGATGTTGGAAGCACATCTTCGGTGCAGATGAAGCCACTCCATCCCAAGTGAACAATTTATATGACTAGCTAATAAAAGGCCTACACGAATTGCAAGCATTTCACTATGGCACTAATGATATAGGACTGAAAGCCAGATGCATCTTATTCTCATACTTTGCATAATCTTTTAACTATGAAAGCAAAAAGGATGCACAAATTAGATTTTTGACCTCACATTCACACTTGAGTATAAATTACCTATATCAAGAGTCTGGGGCACTACAAAAAGCAGGATTGAAATATAAAAGTAAGGTGAAATGGGGAAGAAGGCCAGTTAAGTAAAGGGTAAACCAGCACCCTTAATTTATGGAGACGAGAAGTGCTGCACGTGGAAGTACTAGAAGCACAATACCTTTTCGTTCATCTCAAAACCAGATACTAATACTTTGACCCCATCCATTGCAAGGCAACAAGTGAACCCTTGTTTAGGCAGCGGTCTATGTTCTTTTGCGCAAGATAGCACGCATTGAGGACCTGCCCAACATACGTATACATGTAAAGCACTACTGAACAACCTTAATTAACAACTAAAAACACTCTTAAAAATACATTCTTGCAGAAGTGTAACGATTATAGTAACATTTCGCGAAGCATGGAAATTATCAACCATCAGTTCGAACTAAAGTTAAATATACGTAGTTTATCACCAAAATCCATCAATTTCACCATGAAATCAAAGAAAAAATTAAAAAAAAAAGGCGTAAGAGTAAAATTGAAACCATACCGAGCAACTTACAACCATTGGACTGGAGATCACCAAACTTTTCCTGTAAAATCAAACAACAAGTTTTAGAAAATGCAAATATACATATATATATCATTATCGAATCAAAACTAAAGTGAAATGAAGTTAAAGATCATTAAGCATACGTGATCACGAGATGAGATGACGTGATAATCTTCGGGTCCATTTCTAGAAGGATCGCAGCAGAGAAAGATTGTAGCTCCGTTGTGCTTGAGGGCGTCGTGAAGCGAGTCGAAGTGCTCCGGAGGAACCAAATTCCGTGACATAAACACATTCGCTCCCTTGAACGTCTTCTCCATCATCTTTGATATATGAACGCATGTGCACAGAGAGAGAGAGAGAGAGAGAGAGAGAGAGAGGAAGCAGGGACGCTAGGTATTTTGTTGAACTGGAGATGAAAGATAAACGCGGGAGCGGGAAGAGTAACCCGGAAGGAAGGGAAAGTATTTGGATCGGGTTGGGGTCGGACATTAATATCCATCAAATTTAACATATAATAGAAAAATTGGTCAATTTTTTTTAAAAAGGTAAAAATTATAAATCAATCTATATAATAACATAGTTAGGTATTTGAATTTATGGGGATATATTTCCCCTCCCCTCCCAAAATTTTCACACACTCATCACACACTTTTTCTCCCAAATTTTACAAACCCAACACAAATATTCCGTAACACATAGCTACACATACTCCAATACACACTCACTACACATATATATATACACTCCAGCTGTACACACCATATATACACTTCATCTGTACACACACACACACTTCAATACACACATATTGTCATAGTTTAATATTTAATGACTTCAGTCACGGGTATCGCTAGTATACCTATAATGATCAATCGGATACATAGAGAACACACAACCCAATACAAACTCACCCACTGTCAACGCTCCTGTGTAGGGATGATAGTGGACCGAAGTAGATGTGAAGGGTATAGTCTTCAGTATTTGTACTTGCTTAAAAAAATTTCATCTATCTTTAGTTTACTCCCATTAACGCATATATTTTTCATTTTCATCCTTGTCTGTTAATAAATTTACAATCTCCGCCCTCGTCCAGTCCTCTGCCTTCACCCCTGCCCCCACCTTTGTCCACTTACCCGCTCCTAGTCCAAGCCCAAGTTAACATAATTTAAAATTTTAAATAAATCTAATATTTTAAATAATTCAACATAATTATAGAATATCATTACATAATTAAAAGTTTGTCATTTACAACATAATCTAACATAATATAATTAAAAAATTGTCTACCATATAAATCTAACACAATATAATGCAATACAACATAATGTAACATAACATAATCCAATATTAAAAAAATACAAAAACACAAAAATCTACATTTTTACAAACCAAAAACATGAAAAAAGTTAAAAAATAAAACAGTTTTCAAAAGCAAAAATTATTCATAACAACATGTATATATATAAAATAATAATAATAATGGGTAAGGCAAAGCAGGGGCGGGGGCAAGGAGAGGTAAAGTGTTAGTCCATCTCCATCTTCATCGCCGCACGGGTTTATACAGATATTCTCGTATACGTTCACCATCCAATACGTATGATTCATCCCTGGTCCAAACGAGACAAGTTTGGACGAATACCTATTTTTATCCAATCCATTACCATCCCTACCCCTATGAGTATACTAATAAAGTGAGTGAAATTCAAATTTTCAATATGCTTTCTCTAAATTTCTTTTTATAGTAAATTATTTTTTCGTAAATTAATAGAAATCGAGTTTATGAAGGAAGTTTCGCTTAAATATAACACAATTGATCTACTATTTAGGAAAACTAAGACAAAAATTATTGAAAAAGGATAAAAACCTCCAAAAAATTATATTAGGCTAATATTACAAATCAATATGCGCAATCGACAGTGATATCCTCCTTTTTTAGTTGAACTTAAATAAATCGTAAATTCAAACGTCAAGAACTCAATGTTCATTTTCAAACTTAATTAATACATATGATTTGCAAATGATTACATATATGTAGAGTTTTCTCTCGCATGAATGAATCCAAAGTAGTCATGCCTAGGAGTGGCTCCTGGTTAACAAAAAATAAACTAAGTACCGGGTGAAGAGACAATTGTTTTTCACTTGATTTTTGCTAATTTATTTTGGTTGTTGGCATGGAATTATGCCTGCGTGTGAGGGTAGTGGATCAGCTAGTAAACTGAGGAACCATATGAAAAAAGGCATTTTTTTCCACAAAATTACAAGGATACATTTGACTTTAATTGCAATTTTCTCACAATGGGTGGATTTAGAATAATTTCCATCGCCGGATTTTCAATAATAGTACTTTAGTCCAAAAAAGATGGGGGCCATTAGCATTAAAATGCTATAAACCTACACAACAAGGGAATAAAATGAATTTCACCCGTTTAAAATATTACCTCAAATTCCTAAATTCGAATCCCTAATCGGTTCAACGCACATAGAATAAACATTGTGTTGCATATCCACATTGCAGTCACAAGTACAAATTCCCAGGCTATATGAATAGAATGACATAGCATCTTATTCTGTTTTCATTCTAATTTTTTCGATTCATTTTCTTACCTTCATCTCTTTCCCCATATTCAACCCACCATGATTTCATCAGCAAATCACTGAGTCAGATTTCCAAACCACATATTTTGCGCTAACCCTAACTATCATGATCAGCTGAATAGCCCGTTACATGAACACCTTCATAACCTAAGAAACGAAAACGATTAGTTAGTCACAAAAAAGAACAAAGCTGCCAAAATGGAAACAAAGATGCGTGCTAAATGAACATCTCCATAATTTCCTAAGCTACATCTTGTCTGCCGTCCTGTTCAAAGCTCGTAGCAGCAGCCAACTGAACGTTTGGTCTCTGAAGAGGACCAGCAGCCTGTTTGTGGGACTTGTGCTTTAACTCTACTTGTACAGAACTCAATTTATCTGGACGGAAGTGAGCTTCAGTCAACGTCGATTCTGGCTTCCTCTTTACCTTCTTTTTTGTCAGTGCGTCCGTTGTCCTAGTGTTATTGGAATTACCAGAACTACCCTTAACCATCTCTTGCTTGGACCGGTCCACGCTAGGAGCATTCATAACAATGTTGGGCATTTGTATCACCGTATTTGCTGCCGCTGTGCTGGACACAGGCCTATTGAGTGAGGTTAGACCAGGAATAGTTGAACCAGTAACCAACTTCTCTTGCATATGTTGTGGCTGAGCAGTCGAACTAGCCTCAACTCGAACAGTCTCCTCAGACTTTGGCATCAACATCTTCTTCCTCTTCATTTTCTCATGATCCTGAACACAAACATATGGAAAAGAATTAGAGCAGTCCACATGAAACAATAGTTTTAGAGTAATCACCACCCTAACCCCCTCTGGCAGTTTCCTGGTTTCTATCTGACAAACGGAAAAGTTTAGCATATTACTGTTACATCTAGTTTATATATGGCCATTGGATGCACACCTCTTCGTTAATCAATGTGGGTAATATCCACCCACTAAGATTAAGATTTTTTAAATCTAATGTCACCAATATGGTTTACTTTTTGCACATATCAAACAGATGCAAGATCCACTAAAGATTAAGATTTTTCAAATCTAATGTCACCAATATTGTTTACTTCTTGCACATATCAAACAGATGCAAGATCCACTAAAGACTTCTAGGCATGCATTTGTTTTTAAGCAATAGGCATGCACCTGTTTTTAAGCATAAAATCAAGTTTCAGTTTCTTCAGTCTGTAGTTGCACAGTTTTTGTGGTGTTGATGAGATGAAACAGCATAGACCGTTAATTATTACAACACATACCAGCATATCTGTTAGTACCTTACCATATGCAATATGCATTTTACGGTACATTACGATCTAGTGTAAAAATGATACGGTACAGACAAGATCATTTTTTTTTTATGGTTTACAATTTTTTACTCTTAACCAATGAAGTGACACTGTTTCCTGTAAAAAAAGTTCCTTTGTTGGTATGACCTCAAACAAATGAAACCTGCAACCATCTGCTGTTGCGATCCTATCCTATTTCGCTTTTTCTGTTTCTTTTCTTCTTCAAACAAACAAAAACATTGCCGTATTTCAATCTCTTCCGCGAAGATGAAAGGTTGTCTCATTCGAACTCTATTGCAAACACGCATCACATTGGATGATGAGTGGGATCAAATTGTATCTATATTATGTTGGACATGGCCTATATTATAAAAGAGCGAATGCTCTTTTTAGTCAACACAGAGATCAGAATTTTCAAAACAAGGCCAGACAAGAAAATGATGTATTTATCATGGACCACACATTATGGAAAAAATATCGAGTAAGTCAAGTCTCTGTCATATTTTATCACTACATTTAAAACCTGGGATCCACACTTCTTTTCAATACACTCAAATTCGTCTGAAAATATACTGAAAATAAAGGTGCATCTGAAAAAGAAATCTTGTGTGCTTGTCAACTAAAATAGAACACATTGCATAGACAAGATCTTTTGCTTTTTTTATCACCAGCACTCCAACATCCTATCTTTTCACTCCTGTCATCTCTCTTGCGCGCTCTCTCTCTCCCCCATTTTTCTCTGATCTCCGACACATTTCTCTTCTCCGAATACCAAGTTCCATCCCTGGCGAACTCTAACAACTGGTATATAAGATTAGTCTTTATCTCACTCATCCACTTCAACACACACACCCTTACTCTTCCTCTCCTCTCTTTCCTGTGCACACACAAACCCACACTCTTGGCACAATGTAGGCACCCACACACCCAATCCAACGGTCCATAATAAAAAGAAAGCAACTTTACAAATGTGTCGCTTTTCTTGCCTTTCATTTTTCCTCGCTTCAACCACATTCGCTTTGCCCGGGATGCTCAAGGCGACAAACCCTTACCTCGCTTTGCTTTTTGCCTAGGCGAGCTTTTCAAAACATTGCACACCCCACCCCCACCCCCACCCAACACACTCTCCAAATTTCTCACACACCTACCCACTTAGTTTTACACCCTCACCCATAATCACACATCCACATGCAATTTAAGACGCCCACCCTCCAATTTCACACACAAACTGTGGAGGGTGTTAAATTGCAATAGAACATATGTAATTTAACACAATGAAATTTAACCCACCTCCCTACTTCACTTCTTTAGTTTTAGGGTTTACAATTGTGTTATTTCAACCTCCAATTAGGGGAATTCCAAAGCTCCTCTCAATTTTCCTAAAAGCATGTGTTTTTTTGAAACTGCTTTGGCAACGTATACTTTTAATATTTTGATAGCCTAAGTGGGAAGCCAAATATTACATCAACGTTGATAATTCGAACATGTCGATAGATAGAACCTCTTGGATTTTAATTCTAAGTTACCGTTATTATTGTGAATAATGCTTATGGTTGATGCCAAAATATTCGTGTTGACATAATTATCTTGACTGATATGGTATACTTATTTCATTCCTGATTAACTTTTGCAAGAAAAATCTCATAAGGTTTGTGCCTATGTGAAATGTTAGTTGATTGAAACTTGAGCAATTTCGGATTTTTCATTGGCAAGAATAATTTTTTGGTGCCGTTAGTGGGAAGGCTCCAAAGTGGGAAATCTTTTAGGAACACAGTGTTGAATTGAAGTAATTGATATACGGACAACGTGGGATGCTATTGCCTTTTTCACATTGATGTGATATTGGAACTTACCTTACTAGTTTAGCTTCTTATTTAACTCCTTTTGTGAGAATATTCGACTCTATGGAATTAGACGAGGAAAGAGCAATCACAATATTGCACAGTAGAATGTGAGTTTTCAGCGAAAAGGATTTGGTACAAAGATGTGTACCACCTTTATACAAGTTGCCACTAGAAGTCTCTTAGAAAAGGAATAAAGAATGATACTGCAACATAGATGTTGTATGACACATGCATTGGTGATCGATTAGACAACTTATAGCATAGACTCATAGTATAGGTTTAGCTTTGAAAATTTTTATTAACATCTTGCCTGAACACTCTTATTGTGTTGATACATTTTCTTGGGCAAAGCCAAAGAAAAAGGGGTTTGTTTATTTAGTTAAATGGCTTTCATTATTTTTGATTTTATTGCTAATTTGATTGTTGTTTGTGGTTTAATTTAACCTTATCTTATTGTGGGATTCTTTGAGCTTAATCAAATCTAACTTGTTATTGTTTTGGATTAGGGACATTGAAGAATGACTAGGATGTTACCAAATAATGAGGTGTGAACTCTTGATTATTGGACACACATTTGGTTTTGTGAAAAGAAAAATAGTTGAGGCTAACTTGATTGTCAATGAACTCTTAATTATGAACTTTTAGAATTTTATTGAGTTAACCTGATAAAGGATTAAGCAAATTCTATTGGGTTTTGTGATGGTGCTATAGGAAGTACATTAGTTGTGATTTGTTTAGCTCTCGACTATTCTTCACCTTTTTTTAATTTTAAAAAAAGTTTATAATATGACTGGTTTTTCAAGGGCCTATATGCTGTTTTTTCTTGACAGGAAATGCATTCTGCTTTTTTTCATGCAGACAGATTGTTATCAAAATATTGATCACGTATTATGTGCATTTGGAACTATATTGAATGATTTCAAGCCTTCTGAACGAAAAAAAAAAAAAAAAAAAAGTTTTCAAGCCCTATATTGAGGTTCATTTTTTTCTTTGAATAGACCCTACTTGATTGCAATTGTGGTGATGTAATTAGGTAATTGTTTTTGGTTTTTTGGTATTTTTCAGTTGTAGATGTATAACGGAGTGCATCTGGTTGACAACTCAATTTAAGTCTCCGTAAGCGAGGAATTAGTATAAATGCTTTGGCTTTAAATAATAAGAAGGTTTTCAAATAATAGTTGTTTTGATGGGTGTTTTAATCTAGAAATATATTCCATGGTGATTATTGAGAGCGACGAGCAATCCTTGAATTCTTCCTTACAGCCAGACATTTACTTTCTCAGTTTTGAGTTATTTTGCATTTAATGTTAGAAGCGAACGAAACTATTTCACTACATTGTAGTTTTTACGATAAGAATGGATGATTTAAAGTTTCCAACAAAACTCACATGCTGACAAAAAACTAATATTGGAAAATTACAAAACCATAATTGCGTGATATAAAAAAAAAATAGTAAAATCACCACACTTAATGGTCGTCTTTGAAATATTATGTAGCTGACTGCATTTAGAAAATGTACAAATTAATCTCCTAATGCATTTACATTGGTCTCGAAAGTTTCATTGTCAATATCTTTTTTATGAAAAGTCTACAACTTGAAAAACTTTTGACTACCGAAAATATCCACAATAACCAGAGGGGCCTCAACGTCTATCTTCAGTTGCAATTGTGTACTTCTTTCATGTTGTTCATTACAAATGCGAAGGCCTCTCTTAAAAGCTAATTGTTGTTGCTAGAACTGAAACATTGATGAAATATTGTGTATGTATTATCTCAGTTGCAACAGCTACCTTTGAAGTTCAACAAGAGGCTCGCTCTATTGGTTTATTATTATGCATTGGTTTTGTATAGAAAATCATTCATTGTCCGTGAATTCTCCTCCCTTGGTTATTGTTTATTTATTTATTAAGATAAGACAATATTCAGTCTTTTATAAATTCATTGGCTATATATATATATATATATATATATATATATATATATATATATATATATATGATTATGCCAGTGGATGAATTATATAGGGAGGTGGTGGCAAAAATGCACCACTAGGTATGAGCTTAAATGCCCATGTGTTTCGTGCGCAAGTGCACATGTTGAGACTTCTTGATAATTAATAGTAATATAATATTGTTGTTTGGTGCTGGTGGTAGTTCAGTGTATTACTTATTTACACTTGATGCCTAATTGGGTAGAAATTACCTTTCAATCTGTTGAATTGTTGCCCAACAATTATTGCATTAGAGTGTATGAAGGGCTATTGTAAATCACTTCATGAAAATAAGACCTTATCCACCCTTTTTGGGTAAATATTATCCACTCCTTTTCTTAGCTCATTCTTTCACTCTTTTGGGGCATGTTCACTTGTTTTAAATTCTTCTTCAACCATCTTCTAGAGGTTTGAGATTAGAGTTCTCAAAAGAGGCAACATATGTAGATTCAAGTTTAGTATGCAAAATTTTAGACTCAAAAAAGTCCACGTGCAATGTCTGTGTACACCAACTATCTCACAAAAAATGGGCTCTAATTAGCATGCCTTGCACACGGACTCCTCACTAGTATTTATATATGTATTGATATATTTTTTTAATATATATTATTTTTTAAAATTGAATGCATCTTACGGTATGTAATACATTACAATTAACGATATGTTATTTTTCGAAGATGATACACAAAACACGGTTTAACAACTTGGCATACCAATATAACACCACAAACCAGTTTGTTCACATAGAGAATGGCAAGTTTTTTTTTATGTTAGAAATTATATTCCTTGAAAATTTTTAATTAAAATTTGTCACATAAGGAAACTGACTTGCTAACAAAAGAATATCAATGTCAAATGCAAGGGATACTATATTTTTTTCTTTATCCTTTACATCTATTTCTCCCTTGCAACACATGCATTCAATTGCATTCAAAGCCAATAAATATTTCCATTTTTCACCAATTCTACTATTTAGTTACTAGGAAAGTCTGCATCTAAACTAATCTTCCATATCAAAAATGAATATACCAAGATAAAAGTACAAGACTTTATATCGAAGAGCTTTTACAATCCAGTACTTACTCCATAATAGGAAATTCAGAAGCTAACACTAGATGTGAAGACAGCATTCAATAAACTTGCATACAGCCATATGACAACAGAAACCATTTTCTGTTCATAATTTTCTAAGAAAGGTCAGATGGACCGCAAGATCTGCAAATGATCTAGCTGATACTTCATCTAAATTGTCAAGCTCACATAACCCAATTAAAGGTCACTTCTACATCACTTGACGCTGGTTGGGAGGAAGTCTATTCCCATGAGGTTATATACTTGTCTTCCTTTTTCGCTTTAATTGCGCTGGCTGTCTTACCTTTTTCTTCTAACCTAACATAATCAACTCTGACTTTCTTACCCATTACCATTGTCAAAAATTAGATTCCATAATATGCTGTGGCTGTGCTGACAGAAATGAACAAATTGGAAAGTACTTCATATGTGCTACGAGTCGATGGCTTTGCGGCAACTTCTCTATGTCCTAAACAGAAACTATAGAGATGGAACAGGGTCACCTAATCTGACTATACTCATGATATGGGGTTTTTGTACGTGGTCTTGCAATTTTTCTAACTAAAGTAAGGTAAATGGCAAGCCAAATTGCCTATATACATAATCTTTTCATCTTAATAGAGCAGAAGACAATAGATACTATCCTTGAGGGGTGAAGCCTAAGATGCACTGTGCGAAAATCTTTCAGAGACTTCAACCGCAATGACTATATCCTCACACAACTTAATCCACTTAACCATAACCAACAAATTCCAAGGTTCTCAATGCTTTCCTCAATTACATATGCAACTACATCATCAATGGGTGTTTTCCTATACAGAGGCCAATAATAGAAAGTAATATTTACTGGAGTAAATTTTGATAAGCTCTTCAATTAATTTTCCCAAGATTCGTACAACATATAAAACAACTAGGAGTTAAATGTGCTTTTAGGGGTTTTCAGCAAAAAGAGAAACCTACATCAAAAGAACCGATTGCCATTGCAAAGTAACCGATGCTCAAGCTAACTTTACACCCACCAAGTCAACCATTATCCCAGTTTAAAATCATGCTCACAATGGATGGCCCACCACTATTCTATCCAATGCTACCCTCTCCAACACTCTCATTGTTTTGTGTAGCCTTGAAAAAATGATCACTCATTCCATTCCAACTGAACAAACCAAGTGCAAATACAGCAATATATCCCAGCCAAAGTTGTCAATCGTGTATCTCAAAGTGTACCATTTTTCAAAGGAATGTATCGTGGCATATCATGTATCGTAAAACTTGCTCAAGTTTATATATATATATGCGTACCAATATATAGATTTATAGTGTCCAAAATAATATAAATACAATTTCAACTAACTTTTCATTTCGTACGACGCGTGTTTACAACGGATATCAAAAGGGTGACAACTGTTGTCTTTGTGACAAAGATCAAAATATAACTAGGGTCTCGTCTATTTGAAGAAGAAGAAGAAGCAAGAGGATCATAGGAGAAGAAGATAATTGTGGGCTTCACCTATTTGAGATCAAACCAAAAAGGATAAAATAACCTGTAGAAAACAATGTATAAAAAAATCTTGCAATACGACGCAGTTTTTCTGCTTAGAGTAGAAACAAAAAAATGGTCCTGCGTGTGTCGTTGTTTTATTATCAGAAAGTACCATAAGATACGTATTACGTATTGTATGATACAATGGGAAAAAATAAGATCAGAAAGGCTATACAAGACTTGCACATCGGATTATACTAGCAACTATGATCACAACTAATGTAGAATGAAGGTTTTTAGCGACAAACGCTTTTTTCTTTAAATATTTCTTTTCAGCCATCAAATATACATTATTTGTCCTGGAACAGAAGTAAAAGACTCCAAACTATGCATGGCATGACAAATCTGAATGACCGAGATCTGCTCAATAATGACTTAATTACCTCCCACAACTCCTCAGACTTTCAGTACACCAGAAGCAAACGAACGACATTTCTATGACATACTGAACTGTTCCCAATCAAGACTACTACGCAAACACTTGCTGAACATTCACAAAGTAATCACAAACATTTGTGCACAATACATTGCTCAATCACCTCAGAGCTCACTGATCAATCTATGCAATTATCTCAGACCTGAAATGTCTACTAAAAATTCACTCTGAATGGACCATGGTATGTATCAGAAGGAACTCAAATACAGCAGCTCACGAGCTAGCCGAATGGGATCTGGCCATGCTCTACTCAGGAAGACAATTATCCGAAGAACTCCCAAGCTCAAGACTGTGTTGCGAAGGACACTCTGCCTGTCCGCTCAACTGGGAAGTTATGTCAATTTAGCTTCTCTATTATTTCTTGTTAACCATGTATCTTCATTTTTAACCAGCAAAAAAAAAAAAAAAAAACATGTTCTAGACTTTCACAATGTTGATCTTTTTCTTTTCTTTTCTTTTTCAACTCATAATTTTTAAGTGAATTAACTTTTCTCAGGATCGCACTAGAAGTGCACATACTAAAATGGTCCCTTGATTCTTCCAATAGCACACGAATACAAATGGCCACATTCCTGGATGTGCATAGAGCCAGAGATATCTTCCATGCTCATAAGGAACCTCCCCCCCCCTCCCCCCCGCCGGGGTGGGGGGAGATGCACACAAACATGCATAGTTAAAACCAATGTTATCAGAACCGGACCGGACATCGAACCGGCAAAGGAATCGAGTTAATCGGTCAATTGGTCAGACCAGTTATATAAATTTAAAATTAAAAAATAATTATTAATAATGAATATGCTCAGAAAAAATTGAAGGCAGCTGGGAAATAATTAAAAAAGTTGACAAACCAATCACAAATAATATTGAAAGGCAAGTTGAGACCACTTTCCGTGGGAAAGAGCACATCCCACATCGGCAAGTCATAACAGATTGAAGGCAGTATGTGCCTATACAAGATTCTTCGGCCCCTTCGGTCACATGTAGGCGCATTTTTTAATAGAACGCTACCAAGTTTATTAGTTTTTTATTAAAGGAAGTTGACCCGTCTAAACCGGTTATAATGGTTCAATTGAAATCGTTCAATTTAGTCCGGCTTTTACTGGGTGAATTACATGAACGGTCTGATTAAAAGACTGGACCGGCTTGGGTACCGATTCACCGGGTTGACCTGCCAGTCCGGTTCGGTTTTAATAACAATGGTTAAAACTGCCTTGGCTATGAACATATGTAAGCTAAGTACTTGAACCAAAATGCAATCAAAACCATCACACACAAGGTAATGATTGCTACATAAAGGTGTGGTAAGTAAAGCGGAAACATAATAACTTCTGTTAACAATATGTATAACAAGCCCACGGTAGATGGATTTTTTTTCTTTCATATAAATAATAAAGTAACACTCAACTTAATCTCTATTAATGGGGGCCTGGGAAGGGTAGATTGAATATAAACCTAACATTTCACATTATTTGCAAAGAAGGCTACCCTCATGTTCGAATCCACGACCTCAGTGTTTAAAATTCAACCCAATAACTCTAAGGTTTTGGATTCAAATTTGAGAGCAGACACTTCTTGCAAATAATGTCAAAGGCCAAGTCTACACCCATTTACCTCTCCCAGAACCACACCAATGGGGACTATACTTGGTGGTGTACATGTGTGTGCAGTTATAATTATGAAGCAATAAGAATTGAATTGACAACAAATACAGCCAACTAACAACACTAGGAAATGACAATGGAAGACCTGTCAAGATTGAAAACATACATACTTTATGACGACTGTAAAATGCCCTCTTCCTATCTTTTGCCCTACAGATAGCACGTTTAATCCCATGATTGTCCATGAATCCACTTGGCCACAATTTTGCAAGCTGCAAAAAAAAAAAAAAATAATGAAGGAATTTTTCTGGAAAGAATTGAATAGCATTTAAGCAGCCACAACAGGGAATAACTAATAACTGATCTACTTGGTGGGGGGAAAACCAAGAAAGAGAAAAAGAACAGCGAGCACAATATCATCAACAGTATTTTGATCTTAAAAGAAGACTAAAACAGGATGCACAATTGCATACTGTTCTAATGCAAATCATTACTGAAAACTTCATTAATTGACACAGTTCAAGTTTTTTCAATAAGCCACAGTTTAAGTTGCACTGCTGCGAAAACTGTTTTAGCTTCTTCAAAAGTCACATAATGGATCTTGCTGGAAGTTTTCACAAGAAATAGGCAAATCATTTGTGAACAGCTTCCTTCCCTCAAAGTATAAAAAAGCAAGCACAAGCCAACTACCTCTGCATACAACTTTCTGGCCTGTCGACCAGCATCTTCGTCCAGCCCCTGAGAACCAGACAACAAATATCAAGTAAGATCTGCTATGAAAACATCTCTCATAAAGTGAATCCTTAAATAATTCATAATAATAATTACATCAACATAAAGGTCATAAAGGTCGCATATCTTGTCCTCCAAAGCATCATCCATACTGCATTTTCTTTTAAGGACTTCTTTCTCTTTGGTATCAATTTCTTGAAAACTGTCAGACGCTCCAGTTTGTTCCTCTAGTATCTGAAAAAACACATAACACACTCGGTGTCAAATTAGATATATCGAATAACCAATATTTGTCATCAGTATGGTGCACAAGCATCACCAGGAAACAGAAAACATTCTCAAGTAGACTGTTACCAATTGAACCGACAAACAAAACAAATTTCTTTCTAAATCAAATAGAACAAAGCTTAAATAATAGGAAATTGAAAACACAGGACGCCAGGTGGGAAAAAAACTGGGATGGGCTGGTAAAGAGATTCTTTCAAAGAGTACCTTGGACTTCATTAGCGGAACCTGCAATTTAATCATCTCCACAACATCCTTTTTTATCTGCTGAAATCTATCATCTTTCTCTTGCTTTGCCGACAATCCAATCTCAACCATGTTTTTCAAGTTTCTCTGTTGCAAAAGTCATGCCATCTTGATCAATTATCAATGGGATGATAATAAATAATAAAGCCTAAAGCAATGCTCAATAAATTTTCCAAGGTGAATCTGAATTTGATTATGGCACAGCCATACAGCTTTAGCAAGGATAAAAAAACACACTTCATTACATTTGATGCAGTAGAAACTCTTATAACAGTTTTCAGGATTACATGTCAAACGTTGATACAACTCATTGCAACTTTCTCAAATGGTCTATGAAAATGTCACCTAATCAGAGAGCCACCACTTGATATTCTATATCAAACTACTAGTATCAAACTATGATTTTTGTCTTGTTTATTTTTTTCCAACAATGGCAGGAACAAACAAATCCCAAGCCCAATGAAATGATGCCAGTGACTTGCATTCAAGTTCTAAAAAGGCACTCGCATATTGGTAAGTCCTGCGCATTGTTGTTTCTTCATCGCTCTTATACTTGTCTTCTATTCTTTGCATGTGTTGAGCCTGAATCCTATACTCACAGCAACGGAACTCTTAAACTAGACCAGCAGATCAACTGCGAACAGGAGGAAGGGGAAGAAAAATAGAAGACCTTTTCAGATCCCAAAAACCTCAAAATTCTGGTGGCAAACCCCCCAAAAAATAAAAATAAAAATTAACCATTAGACTCCATCGAGTGTTCCAGATTTCGCTCTCTAATTACTCATCATGGGATTCAAGATACCCTGAGTTCAAATCCTATGCATTACAATTCCTGGCTTCCTAATTCTTTTGTTGTATACACAACCTGAAAAAGTTAGTTGGATGTACGAATATGATCTGGTAATTCCAAAATCATTCCAGAAATCCTATCAAGATGTGTTTGTTAACCACTGGATGTCAGCTCTCCACATGAAAGGGTATGGGTGCATTAACCAATGCTACTCTAACTGAAATTTGGGACCAAAATTAGTGGCCCAAATGATGTCGCAGCCTTTCTCCCACAACAAATAAGGGGCCCAGGAATACCACATTGGTTGCCTTTATATGCCACATCAGTTGAGCCACAAATTTGGTCTCCACATTTTCTCACTCTAGCATTTCTAGGGTGCATTTGTTCCCCAAAAAATAGCCTATCCTTGCTGGATAATGTTGAAGATTAACAGCTTCATGGGGAAGTAAATGATTGTTATCCCAAATAGCTGTATCTTCTGTGTGATTATGTAAAATGGGCTGATTTGCAACACAAGGTGGTGTGGTCTTTTTCTTCTCTCTAGCTTAAGCTGTCTGTAAATTAACATTCAATTGGATTAACCGAGGAGGAATTAGAGGTGAGGATAGAGAAAAGAATTAGAAGTGGGGCGTCCCATGCCATTCTTCAATGGACATTGAGGAGAGTAGTATCCTTAAAAAAAAGGAGCTCTAACTTTTCTTACCCCAGTCAAGAAAAGCATCTGATTTATCAACTCCTTCAAGCTTCAAATTCCTTGAGTGCTATTTTGTTATGTTTTTTTCCTTTCTTTTCTTCACCTCGTGTCTGCTTGGACATTTGGAATTACGTTTTTATTAATATAACTACTGTTGCTCATCCAAACGACAAAATCCTAAAGCATTTTCAACATGTTCCTCATACTATTAGTGACAGTCAGCCACTTGTACTAATCTACACAATTTTCCAGGAAAACCCCAACAAGTAGTCAACAATCTTTACTAGCACTGAACATTGTCAGAACTTATTGCATTCGATTTCTATTCTCATCAGCTTCACTATCTATGAAGTCGATCACAATTTTTGCCGAAGCTTTGCCCCAGCTAAAAGTTGCCAACCATTGTTAAGACAGCAATCACAATTTTTGCTGAAGATTTGCCCCAGCTAAAAGTTGCCAATCATTGTTAAGACAGAACCTTTAATAATCATTAAGAGGACAAAGATCTAAATGGTTCAACAAAACTAGAGGCACTAGACATGGAAAGGCAGCTTGTCTGGTTTGAACGAAAAGGAAACAGATCTTGCTACTTGACCTCAATAAAACTGGGTTCTGCAGTTTACTGAAAAAAAATTCCCAAATAATTTGGGGCTTGTACAATTGAATTTTTCAGTGTTTTACTAATTTTCTAGTATGGTTTTCAAATTTGCATCATAATTTTGGTTTCTCTGGTACGTATTTTGTTTAGGGAGGGATAATTAGCGAGATAATAAACATCAACTGAAAAACTGAGCAAAAGGATTTGATGAGTCACATGTCAATCAGTCATCGAATGAAGATGTACCTTTAAAGTTCTAATGTGTACCAGGTGGCCAACAAAACTCATCAGACGACTAATCAACTCCTGTGATATTTTTCCCTGGCTTGCTTGCTGCAACCACCCAAAGAAAAAAGTACTGATAACTCAAGACACCTCAGAGATTTTCTCGGCTTTTTTTTTTTTTGGGGGGGGGGGGGGTTAAAAGCAAAAAAAATGATTATAGTAATGTCATCCTCTGTACCGCTAGTCTAGCAACTTTGGCCAGCTTCTGCTTTATTTCAGGTGACAATCTCCTTTTGATGGCCTGAGATGAAATATCAGTATCTGGAACCTCCATAGTTGGTGGTCTTGCTGTTATGTTTGCATAAAAATGTAAAGGTAATAAACATAGGATGAACTTCTTGAAATTACCACCAATGGAAATTATATATGCCAGGATGATAGTCTAACATACATTCTGTAACCATCTTCTCTAAGTCCCTAATGGCTTTTTCAAGCATTGTACTTTTCGGTCTAACACTAGAACCTTCTTTCCTTTGCATGAGTGGAGTCTTCTGCATAGTTTAAGATACAACATCAAAATCAAAGAGTCATCGGTGTCATGATAATCACAATCAAAATATACAGCACAGTATAACTACTGAAAATGCCAAAAAAAAAACAAAAAAAAAAGCCCTTTGCCCTATTAGATTTTGATTACCAAAATAAAACCAGACTGATAAGTACAGAATGCAGAACCTACCAGAAATGCCAGTGCATCTAACACTCGCACGGTTGAGATAGTGTTCATCCATATCCCCAACGAATTAGAGAAGCCACTAGAAAAAGAGAGAAACAGGGAAAAAGAAAAAAAGAAAAAAAAAAGCGAAACAATTGAATGTAGAACTTTTCATGCACCAGCACATAACAAAACAATTTCCAGCACAACCTTCAACTTTGTACAAAATCCATATATAGTCGTAATTGGGGGTGCCAAAAGGCGAATTGCCTAACAAATGGCCGAAAACACTCAGTAAGGAAATTGCTTTATAGTTTATCCACGAGGGCATTTGGAACTCCTTACTCTACTTCAGTAAAATCACCTGCTTCTTTATCGTAGTAAGACCTTTGAACAATCTTTTCCTAGCCATTATAGCAGACAACTAACGCAAGCCTACTCAATAAATGTCAAAAGTAAAGGCCTATCCGCACTGCAACTAATAGAAAAAAAATACTACTAGACTAGACTAGTAAGTGGAATGCTCCCTGTTGTTCGGATCTTGACCATGCCCGAGCTTCCTAAGCTCTATGCTGTTAGGGAACTCTGCAAGGGTCTTATCACCTTCTTCCACATAATTTTTTCCATTCTCCACCTTTGTTAAGAAGACCTTTATACAGGTTTAACATTTGCAGCAATAACAACAACAAATGCAGACAAAGGCCAAAAGAAATTTTAGATGTTTACAAGTGATGACATTGGCCAGCAGAATTTAAAGCAAGCTTTAATCACAGTCGCGCAACGGTCTAAACTTAGAGTAGCTGACATGAAAATATAAATAGGCGGAGTTAAGAGTTTAATAGACTCAGTAAAACCAATCACATTTTACAGACCAAGAGGGTCACATTGGATTGCATAAAATACCAAGCAAATCACCAAAAGTATCAAATTAGCATCATAATTGTGGAACCTTGAACTCCTCAAATCAATCCAGTGCTGAAGACAAATAAGGGAAAAGAGAAATCAAAGAAAACTACTCACCACAGTTTGCATGGAGTGTTTATCTCCAGGTACACCGACATCAGTCCGCTCACAAATGCCATTTTTCTCTTTCAACTGAAATGATTGATTTAAGTCATCAATGTAGTTCAATGACTTCCCAGGCTGAGATTTGTATTGCACATCAGAACTTTTCTCTAGTGACATGTGATTTGAAGTATCAAATAATTCACTTCCTTCCTTCAATTTGTCATCTGGGGTCTTAGACGGGAGAACTAAGGTCTTCAGCTTGTCAGTGTCCTTTTCCTCCACCATGGCATAGCCATTTGATACTATCGAATGAGACGGAGGCAATATAGCTTTACCATCTGCAGATTTCTTTTTAGAAAAAGTTTCAGAAGCATTTATTTGATTCTGGAACTTTGTATCTTCACAATGTACACTCGGTACAGACATACTATGAGACAGGCTAGTTGAATTCTTCCCAACTGACAGTTCTGACTTTCCAGCAGCCTTCTTTCCTACTTTTACATGTTTAGTTAAAACAAGTCCTCCACCACTCCCACAATGATCTTTTGACAAATCTTTCCTTCTCCTTTTTTTAGGTTGCTGGTTCGGCAATAAAGTAGATTCTCTGGTAGCAAAATGGAACAAATGGGAATCAGGAAAATACACACACACACCACACTCACCCAACAAAAAAAGAGAAAATGAATGAAGAATAAACCCCCAACTCAGTTTATCAAACAATTACATTCTTATCCTCTGTCACAGATTCAAATAACAAGGCATCAGCAGGGACTGCGCTACTTAAACCTATATCTCAAGATAGTCAAATAATTATTCCTTCTAGCAGCCCAAGTATAGTCAGTGAGACAAACTAACTGTACAAATTTAATAACAAAACCAAAAAATAATGTATGACATAGAAACAATAGAGGTAACCAGCAATGTATTATTCATACAGGAAACAATGACAATGGATTCTACCTCCCCACCTTGAAGGGGGAGTGTTGGTGAGTCTTATTAATAAGGGGCAACAAGGCCATTACAATATATACCTATACCAGCTTGTATAACCTTGTATATCAGTGAGCCTTTCCTCCTTCGGACCCCTCTCCCTCCCCCTCCTCTCTCTCATTCCTACAGTTTATAACTACAAAGGGAACAATTTACAAACTCCTCAAAACCTTTTCCAATTTTTTACCACAATCCGGCATCATGGAACAAAATTTCATTTATTTTCTACCGAAATGTTTATATTTCCATGATAAAGATTGAACATATTGAAATTTCACTATTTCAAGGTGCTTCAATATATTTCGGAAAGAAGTTTTCAATTTTTTTTATCTATTTCCAATAAATTTTAGACTACGTTTCCGAGCTGATCGAAACCATACACCAAAATGAAATATTAATACTTGTCCAACACCATAAGGTTCCCAAACGTCATTAAATAACCAGTCTCCCCTTCCCCCCCCAAAAAAAAAAAAAAAAAAAAAAACCCCCCCCCCNATTTATTTGATTCTGGAACTTTGTATCTTCACAATGTACACTCGGTACAGACATACTATGAGACAGGCTAGTTGAATTCTTCCCAACTGACAGTTCTGACTTTCCAGCAGCCTTCTTTCCTACTTTTACATGTTTAGTTAAAACAAGTCCTCCACCACTCCCACAATGATCTTTTGACAAATCTTTCCTTCTCCTTTTTTTAGGTTGCTGGTTCGGCAATAAAGTAGATTCTCTGGTAGCAAAATGGAACAAATGGGAATCAGGAAAATACACACACACACCACACTCACCCAACAAAAAAAGAGAAAATGAATGAAGAATAAACCCCCAACTCAGTTTATCAAACAATTACATTCTTATCCTCTGTCACAGATTCAAATAACAAGGCATCAGCAGGGACTGCGCTACTTAAACCTATATCTCAAGATAGTCAAATAATTATTCCTTCTAGCAGCCCAAGTATAGTCAGTGAGACAAACTAACTGTACAAATTTAATAACAAAACCAAAAAATAATGTATGACATAGAAACAATAGAGGTAACCAGCAATGTATTATTCATACAGGAAACAATGACAATGGATTCTACCTCCCCACCTTGAAGGGGGAGTGTTGGTGAGTCTTATTAATAAGGGGCAACAAGGCCATTACAATATATACCTATACCAGCTTGTATAACCTTGTATATCAGTGAGCCTTTCCTCCTTCGGACCCCTCTCCCTCCCCCTCCTCTCTCTCATTCCTACAGTTTATAACTACAAAGGGAACAATTTACAAACTCCTCAAAACCTTTTCCAATTTTTTACCACAATCCGGCATCATGGAACAAAATTTCATTTATTTTCTACCGAAATGTTTATATTTCCATGATAAAGATTGAACATATTGAAATTTCACTATTTCAAGGTGCTTCAATATATTTCGGAAAGAAGTTTTCAATTTTTTTTATCTATTTCCAATAAATTTTAGACTACGTTTCCGAGCTGATCGAAACCATACACCAAAATGAAATATTAATACTTGTCCAACACCATAAGGTTCCCAAACGTCATTAAATAACCAGTCTCCCCCCCCCCCCCCAAAAAAAAAAAAAAAAAAAAAAACCCCACCCCCAATGAATGCCTATGGTTGACGTTGATGATACCTCCACAACCCCCTCCTTTACACCCCACATAAACCTCCACAACAACTTTCCCTAGGAATTTGGTTGAAGCACCTTAACCTTCTAATACCCAACCCACTTAATACAACACACCATCTTCCAGTCCACTTATGCTCATCCCAATGTTCTCCACAAGAAATCCATCTAAACTTTTCCGGTCTTTCTCAACATTAAGTATAAGAAGCTTGCATAGGGAATAGAGACATCTACTGTAAAAAGGAAAACTCCAAGTTCAGTTCATCCAGAGGATTAGACATCTTCTGACAAGATTAGAGCTTGCTAAGTACTATGAATTTCAACATGGGTCTCAGTTACCCAAGGAAATCTTATCGTTGTCGGAGGCTTAACATGGCGAGGAACAAGCTTTTTCTCAAGATAAATTAGAAGCAAACTCCAAATGGACATCTTAAATGTCGTATCCATCCTCAAGAAAAGCAAAGAACAGAAAAACAGGGGGAGTAGAGACGTAGAAACGCCAATGCAATTTATCGCAACCAAATAATGTCTAGCAAAGTGCTAACAGAAACTCACATGCGTTCCAACTTCCCTCGATTAACAAAGAAGCCATCATGTTTTATAGCTGAGTTATCGACCTGAAAATATTCATCCTGCAAAACAAGAGCATAAGGAATGATATGATTGACATCACCAATACATGCAACACACAAACAACAAAACCTAGTAATAGGATACCGACCTCAAAAAAACTAGCCATGCAAAAAGAAAATAAGAATACAAATGGTAGATAACAATACCAACCAGCTCAGCATCATCTATGAAAGAGTCTTCCGTGTCATACTCATCATCATCGGGAACATCATTAAGATCTTCCTCATCACTACTATGCTTACCCTGAAAAATGCAAGTAGTCACTTAGGCAAATCATTAGTATTCGATTTATATGTTGTCATATCATGTATGACATCAATAGGTCAAATGCATATCACAAAAGCTTATTAGACAATTAGACGTGAAACATTTAGAAGACATATTGCCTACCATGTATAGGCGTTCGATCTTCTCAATTACAGCACTAAAACGACCTGCCGTAGGTGCATCATTCTCTTCATTTTCAGCAGGTTGTCCCTACAAAGGTGAAAAAGCAACTAAGAATAGCATAGACAAGTAAGATCCTGTTCTATTCATTGACCTTTGCACACACTTAAGCACATATTACGAACAAAAAAGAAGATTTTCTCTTTTGTTGGTTCCCCGAGGGGGAGGCAATACACCAATACAAACTAGATGTGAGATTTCCTAGATTTCAATATGCTCCCCATGCATGACAATGTCCACATAGCTAATAGCTTAAACATCTTGGTTTCAAGATATTTTGATCATAATTTCTTCATGCAGGCAATCAACCAGCCTAGCGTCAACCACAAACAACTTATCTGAAAAATTCTACACAACTATGTTTTTTAAGTACCGGTGGATTGAAGTTTTAAATTATTTCAAAAAAAAGGAATACATGTTAATTTTAGTTGACATTTAGCTCTATTTTTCACCAATACATAATTAAAATACAACTTCCTCAACCAGAAAAAAGCTACCACCAATTCCCTTCCAATTCAGCATAACAACAATTAACCTTAACAGCAACACAACCAACATGAATTACTACATATTTATATAAATTGTAATTTATTTCTATCAAACACATACAAAAAAAATACAAATCAGGCAATGAGCACAACCCAAAGTGTGATTATTTCCCCAATTCCACAAACAAAGTCACCAAAAAAACTTCATTAGCTGGACTGAATTGAAGTCTCACCGGAGCGATACGGGACTCGAGGTTAGGATGCGCATTGGAGGGAACCTCGGGGGCGGAGGTGGGCCCATTGACCTTACTCTCGTCCTTCAGAAGAAGCTTCTTCCACGACACAATCGTGGTCTCCTCAGGTCTCAGCTCTACAGTGAATCTCTGACGCACACCCGCCGCTTCAAACGAAAGCGTAACCATAGCTGCTTCACCCGTACCGCCACCGTCTGCGCTTCCTCTTTCATCCATCGAATCAAAAAATTGAAGTATCTAGGGTTTCAAGATTTTAGAAAGAAAAAGTAAACCCTAGATTGAAGTCAAGAATTGGGTAGATTGATTGAGTCGGAACAGAATTTTTTATTTTATTTAAAAAAAATCTGGGTATTTTTTTTTATTCTGCAGAGAATTGAGATGCGCGGGACGCTGAAAGGTCTGAGCTTTTTAACCGCCAATCTATCTTTTGGTGCGAGTCGGAGGACTGATAATTTGAAGTTTTAACCTGGATAAGGTTACCTGGGTTATTGTCAGCTTTGATGCCAAACATCAGGTCCAGGTGGGAGAATATGGGAAGGAGACCCAAACCGTCAATCGGATCGAGCGAGATAAATTTGTGTCAAGTCTTGATGAGTTCGTATTAAAATTAATTTGTGTTTAATGAATCGTATTATATTGAGTTTGTATCATGTATAAATCGTTTATAACCTATATATAAATGAGTCGTGTGATATTTTTTTTTGATTAACTTCACTCATATCCGATTTTATTTATTAACAGTGTCGGGTTTATTCGTTTACGAGAATGAATGATTTGAGGAAAACCCAAACTCTCTAATCTTTTGTTTTGTACTAACGAATAGTGTTGTATTTTAACACCTTTGATAAAATGAGGAAAGTCTTTTCCTCCAAATAGGATAAAGTCCTAATTGTCTTTAAAAATATATGGGTTAATTACAAAATGTCCCTTCTAAGTTGAGGTCATGTTACAATCAACTCCCTCTTCGGGTTTCAATTTTGACAATTTATCCCCTTGAAATTTTTTTGGATTTAAATTAACTGAGAGAGTGGATGAAAAACACAAAATTCTTAAAATACCCTAACATCTAATTCTATTTTCTATCTTCTCTTTAGCCCCAACCCCTTTTCCCACCTCCGATGATGCCTTCAACCCCTTTTCCCTATTTTCGGTGCTCCCCAGCTCCGAATTTTATGTTTTCCATTCACTCTCTTAGCTAATTTAAGTCCAAAAAACTTTAAGGGGACAAATTATTAAAATTAAAACTTGAGGCAATTAATTGTAACATAACCCCAACTTAGGGAAAACATTTTGTAATTAACCCAAAATTTATCCCTTTCTTCCTCCATTGCCGTAGAACATATTCTTAGCCGTACGGGATTAGTAAGGTGATTAAACAATAAAAGATTCCGGCATATTCTAAGCTCGAGTCTTTGTGCTCTTATAAAATTATAGTTTAACTAGTCTCGTGCCTTTTGGAATCATTGCGTTTTATACGAGATTTGTAATGTGACCACATTTTCAAACGACTAAAAATTCAAATGTTTGTTCATTAAAAAACACATTCTTTTACATTGAAAGTTTATTAACAAAAAAAAAAAAAAAAAAATCCAACATATAATTTTTTTTCGGTAGGTAACAAGTTTTGTTTCCGAAAAAACAAAGATAATACAATGGTGCTCAAAACACAACTCGAAAGGTGCTCAAAACGAATCACAAGGAGACCACTCAATGACACCACCTAATTTATTGAAAGAAAAAAAAATGCTCGCACAATCAAACAAATCGGGTGAATATAAATATTCTTACAGCTCAAGAAATTAGACAAAAAAATACTTAGCCTAGTAAAATAATTAAAATAAACTCGAGATAACACATGATGCCCTTGTAAAATCTATCCTCTTAATAAAGGGAGATAGTGGATTTGGGGTCATCTTATTTAGGATGTTAAGTAAAATATGTTCAAAATTTACTTGTATTATTTTTGTATACTCATAAAAAATTTTATAAATTTATATTATATGCTTTTATTTAACCACGTATAACTTTTCACCAACTATATTTAATCACTTACCATTTCTCCTCTACCACATAAAAGCCGGCCAAAGTCACAAACACTACGAGAACAAACTGAACCAACTTAAAAGAAATGGTTTGGCCAGACTAAGGTTGAGAAAATACTACACCCTGAAAATATAATTTAGGGTAAATTATGCTGACACCCCTTATAGTTTTTGACATTTTCACTACACCCCTTCTTATTTGTAAAATAACATTAACACCCCTTGTGATGGGACAATTTATAACAAATTTCCCCATCAGTTAACGAACGACAGAGGATTTGCTGACATGGACAAATTTAATGTTGGAACTGTTCATTTTGCCCTTGAAATAGCACATTTTTGTCTCACACATAAATATATCTATGGTAAAAAAATACAAAGGGCAAACAACTTAAACTTCTTTCTTCTTATCCCGAAGCTAATCTCATTTCATCTCCTCAAGAAAAATTCACACAAATGTACAAATGAAAAAACACAAGTTAAAGCCTAGCAACTCAGCTGCCACTATGAGGACGTTGCCACCGACGTTGCTCGTCACTTCCACCTCCACCAATTCATAAGTCAAAATTCTAAATCAAATCTTATTCACAAATCATTCCAAATTTAACTCAATTTATATTTATTTAACAATAATCACAGCTTCACCGCTATTATTACTTGCCTACCATCGTGGCCGTATGCCCATATGAAAACATCAATCACCACAAATTTGTAATTCAATACCCGATCCCAAATTCATTCTACAAAATTTACTCAAATCCTATCAATTTAGCAAATAGAAGCACAATGCAACAACCTCTGCCAAACCTAAATTCATTCTGCAAATTTTAATCAAATCCTATGAATTTAGAAAGAAAAAAAAAAAATCACAACCCCACTGTCACTACCACTGAGACAGCCATCGTCGTCATTGTCTTTTTTTATCACTCAAAAGTTAAACTAAGAATCCACCATATCCGCCAC
The DNA here is from genome assembly GCA_963454935.2 of Ilex paraguariensis. Lineage (NCBI taxonomy): Eukaryota > Viridiplantae > Streptophyta > Magnoliopsida > Aquifoliales > Aquifoliaceae > Ilex > Ilex paraguariensis. The sequence goes on from CAUOFW020003503.1 coordinate 374,113, forward strand.
AACATCGCCTAGAATGTACCATCTTCGTAGCCTTGGAGTCTTCATCAATGTATGGTGAACAGAGAGAGAGGGTTTTGGTGGGTCAAAGGTGGAAACTTTTGAAGCATGAATACTTCGTTGAGGTTAACGTACCTATATCGGATACGATACTCGTCGGATACGTATCGGATACACCTTCTACGTATCCGATAATAATTAAATATTAGGATACTTCACAAATACTTTTGCAGTAGAGCAACATATATAATTTTTTTTTTTTGAACTTTTAACATCTCTTTTCGAATTCACATACCATACAATACATTAACAAAAATTTTATATTACTTCAAAGACACATGAGTGTTGTTTAAGTATTATCTACAATTACATGTCAAAAGACCATATAGTAAAGCTATTACATTATATTCTTAGCAAAAATTACTTCTAAATACTATGTAAATATTAGTTTTGATTCCTTTAATTAGTTACTTCACTTTGTGAATATACCACAGCGACACGATATATATTTTATTGAAACTAAAAAGAATTACTATTTTTCCTTATTATTTGTTAAAGGACAACCAAAATATATAAGTGTTAAGTTGTTTGAAAATAATAAAAATATTTTATTATAGCCATATCCTGGTCGTATTCGTATCCGTATCCTATTTTTTTTTGACTTTATCATATCGCCGTATCCGTATCGTATCGTACCGTACCTGTATCCCGTATCCATATCCGTGCTTTATAGGTGAAGACATTAACTTGGTGTGTGTGTGTGTGTGTGTTTGAGCGCATGTGTGTGAGAGAGAGAAAGAGGAGGGGAATGACGACGCAGAAATCTTAGGCTAGAGAGAGAGAAAGGGGAAGAAAGGCAACGATGGTGGTGGGTATGTGAGACAGAGGAACGATAGTGGAGGTTTGTGTGAACCAGAGATTAATAAGTATGGTTTATTGAAGTGATGAACATGTTTGGGAATAGACATAAGGTTGTTCAATAGTTGGATTTGGGAGTTTCGAAGTAGGATTAAAATTAAAGAAAATGTTATACAAACCAAAAATTACAACTCAAATGCATATCATCATTTGTATGAGTGTTGAATGAGTGAGTCTCAGATAGAGCTCCTTTGCAGTTAAGGTCTAACAGCAGGCTATGCAATTAAGAGCAACAGTGACGTTTTGGAGCAAAAAATCAGCACCTAGAAAACGCACACAATGACGCCATTCAATTGGAACTAATCTTAACCTCTACAACGTCTCCCGCCTATGCAAAACAAAATGCAAAATGGCCCTCCTTCCCTCCAAGGCTAAATTTTTTCCGCCTAAAATAGAAGTAAAACTCTCTTAGAGAGTTTGCAATCACCCAATAAAATCCCAAAATTTCCATTGTTTTTCTCTCTTTTTGTTTCTCTATAGCGATTGATTGGCACTTCGACCTCGTCTCCTATGATTTCACACTCTCGGATAATGTTGATATTTTTTTTAATTTTTGTTTATGAAATTCAAGATTTCCAGTTCATAAAATTCAGAATTTTTTTTAAAAAAAAAAGTTTCTATAGAATCTTTGTATAATTATGTGACTGCCATCATTCTTTCTACTATATTTTTGTGAGTATATTTAATTGTTTGATATATGGGTATTGGTGTTTTAGGTTTTGGGTTTCATATGTGGGTTTGGAGGTTTTAAATTTAAATGATATTTATACCCCCCATATATCCATACTCATGTTTGGATTAAATTAGTTAAGGGATACAATAGTCATTTAAATACAAATATATTGTCATAATAGTTATATATCTTTGCGCATACCAAACATGGGTATGGATAGTATTAAATATTGAATCACATCTTTGGTCAAACCCGAGTTTCGACAAGCCAATCCAAACCCCTCCCAAAAAATATACCAAACAGACCAAGGGGCCATTGGGCAGCAGCGAGGCTTTTAACTCAAACACTCGTCTTAATTGGGTCAACTTAGGGGTGTCCAAGGGCCGGGCAAGGCTAAGCCTATGAAATTTTTTCGTGCCGACCTGGATAGTGTAGCTCCAAACTTTTATCCAATTGAGTTATTGGCCAGTAGGGCCGAGTTTCGGGTAGGTGTAGGTTACCTGCAGCCCAACCCACGAACCTATAGAGCGGTCCTTCTGGGTGGGCTTGATGGACGGATCTGTTCGCGGAGTTTTTTTATATACAATTTCATTTAAAAATAATGAATATTTTTCTACCTTAATATTTATGTAAATTATATTTTTGAATCAAAAATTGAGTTAAAATAGATAAAAATAAAATAATGAATACTTTTATTTTTGATTAAGGGATAAACTACATTTAATAGAATGAATATATCTCAACTAGATTGACACCTACTCACTTATATATTATTTGCATTATTCTACCATGTAAAACTTGAATGCTTAATACATAGAAAAGAAAATAATATATTATTTATATTATCTAAATTTTTAAAATTTCAAATTCTAGCTAACATTATGAGACTTATTTTAAAGTTTCAAATTTAATAGTTTAAAAGTATAATTTTTTTTTCAAAGGAAGGGCGGAAGTGGGCTTGACAGACGGGCTCTGGGACCGGGTTTTAACGAGTTTTTTTTTTCGGGCGATCTATTGAGCAAGGTTTCGGGTCAGGTAATAGGTTTGGAGGCAAATCCAAATCCCTTTTTTAAGGATATTGGGCTCGAGTTTCGGACCTATTTTTTTCAGGCCAGATAACGGGACCCGTGAGTAACTTGGCCCATAGACACCCCTAGGTCAGCTGCCCACTACAGGAGCTGCAGATTATTCTCATACATCGTAATCTTGATTCTGGAGAGTAATACACCTATTTTTTATGACTATCTTGCTACACCTATGTAGTATTGATGACTATCTTGATATTTTTGAAATCAAGTGTTCAAATTTAATAGCTAGGGATTGATGATCTTACTCAAAAAATGATTAAACTAAAAAATATGTGGAATATCAATTATTTTACTTACTTAATCGTGTCTGATAGATTTTTGATATTATGTTCATAATATTAATACGTTGTAACATTTCATAATTGTGTTGAAAACCTTTCCTTTCATGAATTGTACTGCCTTTTTTCCTACTTACTAAAGTCTCATAGTAGGCATGTTTTTTCCTTCCAAACCCTCAATTTTCTTCCACTGATCAAAATCGTGTGAGTCGGTCTTGGCACGACTTTGAAGCATAGCTCATTTTTCTTGACCACGGTTTAGTTCATGAACAAACTGTAAGAAGATTTCTTTTCAAGCCCGTGAAGCACGTCCATAACGCACTAGACTTTGACAGCATTCATAGCAACAAATTACATTGTAGATTAGAATCACATATGGGATTGATCGGTTATAACTATATTAGAGACATCACGCCATCCATCAATATTCCACAACATATACATAATCAAGCTAAGCATGCATGATAATAAACCACCCGATAAATTAAAATAAATCATCAACATATGCTCAACCACATACGTCATGTTTTCTTTCCCTTTGTTATGTCAAAATATCTTTCACATTCGAAAGCCTTTTCAAAGTTTAGGACCTCAGGTCTTTGTTGCCAGTGGTTGATTCAATTCTTTTGAACTTTTTTCTTCTTTTCCAAATCAAACAATAAGTCGGTCCAAGCTTACTTTAATTGGTTCTTGCCATGACTTCAAGCACGAGTAATAATTCAAATTGATTTCCATTTTTCAAATTCTAGTCCATGATCAAGGTGTCATTAAAATATTTTTAGAAGTGTCTGGACGGCTTTGTCAAAGTTGAAAGTTGAATACTAGGTTTGTTGGAACATTTAAATCAGGGGTAAGGAACATTTAGTGATATTAGTCTTTGATCACTTTTTCTTACCTGAGAAGGTTAAGAATTACAGATATTTTATTCTCTCCCATTAGAAATGGTAAAAATAAGAGTGAGATTTGAATCCCAATACCATTTGACATTTATGAGAGTAATGTTATTGAGATCTAAAGATTATTATGGTACATTAATAAAGGATTTGATTATGAAATCAATAACATGAAAATTGAAAAATGGCCCAAAAACTATCGAAATTAAACTTTCATACCATGTTTGATCCTCAAAAAACAAATCTGGAAGGTGCTACTATATCAAATGGAATAAGCTCTGATATACATGGATCACATGAAAATGTGGTAATAGAAGTTCATTGGAGCTTGAAGTATGTCATAGTGTGAATCCTCATATTATCTTAGAAATTCCCAGTGGCACGCCAATAGACTTCAACCCACCCACATCTTATTGATTTTATTGAATGATTATCAAAGAGTATCAAGAACCGATTTGATGATACATCAGAGCGTGGACTGAGCAAAGAAAGGTGACTCTGGTTTCATGGCGAAGAGCTCGATGCTGGCTCTTAAAACAACCCAAGTGGGGATCATATATCTTATGTTGAACAGAGATCACTTATATGCAAGTGGGCCCCTTAGTCATTAATGATAGATAATCCATAAAAAAAAGATTGGGTGAAAAAAAATATTGGAGAGGATCTATATGTCACATCCGGGCTGGTTTTTAGATTTTTTTCCCGATGCAACCATGTTGTTCAAAATTTTTTTATTGTTGTTTTTGTTTTTAAGTTTTGGTTGAATGGGATATGGTTGGAGAGCTTTTTTTTTTTTTTTTTTTTTTCCACCCAACACAAAACCGTTTCACCTAACACGATTGTCAAGCTTTGTTTTTAGTGTAAGTTAAGGAAACAAATTTAGATTCGGGTATAAGTAATGTAATTCTTACCAATAGTAATTTGATTCAATATTTTCGGCAACTCAGGCTCGGCTATGTGGAGAGAGATAAGATCTCTTTTTTTCTTTTTCTTTTTTTTTTGTATAGTTATTTATATCATTAATTTAATGTTAAATAATTTTTTCTTTCTTTTATTTTTACAATATGCCATTTAATTAGAAGCAATAATGCACATTTTTATATTACCCTTTTAATAACTTCAATCACTCACCTTTCCGAAAAACAAAATCACTTACTAACTTTTATATTGGTTTGAGGTGATTGAGGAAAATATTGAATCTTATTTTTCATTTTTAAATCACAAATTTCCTAATTTTTTGAAGAAATCTCTGCATGTATCACAAAGAAATGTATCTATATCACAAAAAGAGTTAATAGCACATGGTACCGTCTAAAAAAAATGACACATGGTTACTTCCGTTAAAATACATGATGTATTATCTGATTAGAGATCAAAGTGACACGAATGAAATTAAAGACCAAGTTGACAAAATTAATATAATAAGTATCAAACTAACAAAATAGACATACTTTAAAAACTAAAAATACTATTAACCTAAGGAAAATAGAAATGCCAATATAGCTATTTGCTATTCCATCTCTGATGAACAATTAACATTTTGTATAATTGTGACGGCTAGTGAAAAGAAGTCCAGTAGTAGTTTTGTGAAACTTTTTTTATGTCATGATTTTTTATAATATATTCTCTTTTTCGCCTTATGTTTCTTTACCTCGTAGTATGGACAATGCACTATGTTTCCTACCACAGTTTTCGATGTTTGTTTTTATTCACCTCATCTTTTGAGAGTTTTATTTCAAGATGTATTGCTGCCCTATAGTTATTTCTCATTTCAACGGTGATAATTTTACTTTTTTTTTTGGTTAAAAAGTTACAGGCATGAATTAAAGTTTATCCAAAACATTGTTAAGGAGGTTATATGCAAAGTGAGCCACACATATCTAAACGTCACCATGCATCTAGTTGGATTAGATTGTCGGGTCAGAGTCATAAGGTTGTTATCAACCAATGGATCAAGTGACATCCAAATGATTAGAATCTTTGGCATGGGAGGAACTGACAAGATGATAGTTGCCAAAGCAGTTTATAATCAAGTTTTCTAGCAGTTCAAAACAAACCAATGGTCTAGTTCATTTAAAAGAGCAACTTCTTTCCGAAATTTTGATCAAAAAGAATCTTAGTATTGGCTGCATTGATAAGGGAATTAGCTAGATTAAAAAAAAAGACTTTGTTCTAAAAGAATACTTATTGCTCTTGATGATGTTGATCAAATTAGCCAATTAAATTCATTAGCAGGAACCGTGCTTGGTTTGGTATGGGTAGTGGAATTATTATCACTAGTAGAGATGAGCATTTGCTAAATGAAGTTAAACTAGATGAGAAATATGAAGCGAAGGAATTGGAGTACTATAATGAATCTCTGCAACTTTTCAATTGGCATGCCTTTAAACAGTCCATGCAATTAGAAGACTATTTGGAGCTTTCAAATGGCATAGTAAACTATGCCCAAGGGCTTCCATTAGCTGTTGAAGTTTTGAGATCTTATTTGTTTGGAAGAACCATCCCAGAATGGATAAGTGCATTTGAGAAACTAAAACACATTCCTCACAATCAAATTCAGAAAAAACTTAGGATAAAATTTGATGCACTAGATGATGATCAAGTAAAGGATATTTTTCTTGATAATGCATGCTTTTTTATTCGGATGGATAAAGAATATGTCATGTTTTTTCGTTGGATGCAACGGTTACAACATGTTATCATGCAGATATGGTGTAACCTTTTAATAATAAGTCAATGTGTCAACAAGTGATTCTACATATTATCTTATTATTATACAGTTATATTATATCAGTATGATGATGTGGTATAACTATGACACCCAATATTTACTCCATTGATAGGGGATATCAGTGTTATTTCCCATTAATGAGGGGTCTACCTATTATTTGGACAAACCTTAAGAGAGGTGAATTTAATTAACTCTAAAATATCTTCCTTAGCCACCATGATTTGAATGTTCCAACACGCGTAGCGACACCTAATGTGAAACTTTAAACTAGGGATGACAATAGACGGAGAGAAAACGGATATTCGTTCAAACTCATTTCATTTGGACCGGGGATGGATTATACGTATTAGATAGTGGACGTATACAGGGATACCCGTATAAACTTGTGCGGAGATGGACTTACCCTTACTCCCGCCCCGCCCCTGCATACCCGTTAAAACATATAGGTTTTTATATTTTATTTTCTTTATTAAATTACAGGTGTGAAGCTACATGACAAAAAAGTTTCTCCATTACAAATATTCAAGTAATATTTTAGACATTTGTTATTTGTGTTATGTTGAGATGGTATGGGAAACCCTTTTCTTAGTTCTTTTATGCTTTTATCCTTTTTCTTGTGCTTGGGTGGGGATTTGATTGTGAAGTTTGAGAGTAATATCTAATTTTTGAATGAAGTTGAAAAGCAAAATTTATTATATTATCAAACCTAAGGCATAGTTAGTTGTTTGCTTGTTGTTCTTTATGGATTCCAAGTTAGGTATCTGTTCATGATTGGAGATAGTAGGGTAGTGGCTGACTTTGTACGTTTGGGGTGTTATACTATATTATGTTGTGTTAGATTATGTTACATTATTTAGAATATTGTTGGATTGTTTACAATGTTAGATTTACTTAGAATTTTAGATTATGTTGACTTGAACTTGAGCTTGGGCAGGTACGGGGGAAACAGGGACGGGGGTGGAGATTAGAAATTTACCTGTGGATGGGGGATGAAAATTATACCCATTAACGGGGGTGGACAAGGATGGACAAAAATTTTTTAAGCGGGTATAGGTATGGAGACTACACCCCCGTCCCCGTTTCGGTCCACTGACATCCCTACTTTCAACTCTTAAACAGGTGTCTAGACTTATGAATGGAGGACTTGACCACATTATAGTCAAAAAAATAAATAAAATTCGATATCATACCTCTAACATTTACTATTTCAAAAGATATTTTTAAAATTTTTGTGGGTCATTTTACAACTAAAAAATTTATCATTTTTGTGAATATTTTTACCACTTCGTTGGCCTAATTCAGATCAAACACTACTAATCTCAATCAATTCTTAGTCTAACCTATTTTGCCTCTACTATCACCTTTTGACTTTTTGTTGGGTTTTTTGCGTAGCAAAATGAATAATTGATACTATATATATTATATGTCAATCGACTTTTTGCCTTTTGTGTCCCATAGATTTTTAATTATAAAATATGATGTACATAAATATGAATATTTCATTTTAGTTTTATCGATTGAAAAAAAAAAAAACCAAGTAAAGTGTACACCTAAGAATTATTTTCTCGTCCGTCCCCTTTCTATTGTCCACTTATTTTGCTCTTTCTCTTCTCCTTTAGGTGTTTCATTTTCTTATAATTATTATGCTCGTAATGTTAATTTTTTGGAACATTTCATAATCGTGTTAAAAATCTTCCCTTTCATGAATAGTANTTTGCCTTTTGTGTCCCATAGATTTTTAATTATAAAATATGATGTACATAAATATGAATATTTCATTTTAGTTTTATCGATTGAAAAAAAAAAAAACCAAGTAAAGTGTACACCTAAGAATTATTTTCTCGTCCGTCCCCTTTCTATTGTCCACTTATTTTGCTCTTTCTCTTCTCCTTTAGGTGTTTCATTTTCTTATAATTATTATGCTCGTAATGTTAATTTTTTGGAACATTTCATAATCGTGTTAAAAATCTTCCCTTTCATGAATAGTATTGCCTTTTTTTTCCTACTTTTTAAAGTCTCATATGGTATAATTTTTTTCCATCTAAACCCTCAATTTTCTTCTGCTTATCAAGTCGTGTGAGTTGGTCTTGGCACGACTTTGAAGCATAGTTCTTTTTCCTTGACCACGCTCTAATTCATGACCAAACTGTAACAAGATTTCTTTCAAGCCCATGAAGGACGTTCAAAACGCACTAGACCGACGATGTAGCATGCATGGATAACAAAAAACTACATTGTAGATTAAAATCACACACAAAACTGATTGGTTATAACTGCATTATAGACATCACACAATCTATTGATATTCCATTACATATACATAGTCAGGTTAAGCATACATGATAATAAACCACCCTATAAATTGGATAAAATCATCAATAATAATGTCGAACCACGTAGGTTATGTTTTCCTTTGTCATGTCAAATGTCTTTCACATTCGAAAGTTTTTTTCAAGTTGACGACCTCAGGTCATTGATGCCAGTGGTTAATCCAATTCTTGTGAAATTTTTTTCTTCTTTTCCAAATCAAACAATAAGTCAGCCCAGGCTTACCCATGACTTTCAAGCGTGAGTAATAATTCAAATTGATTTCCATTTTCCATATTCTAGTCCATGATCAACGTGTGAACGCAAGTTGTCTATAGTAAAACACCTTTGGAAGTGTCTGGACTGCTTTGTCTGTGTTGGAAGTTGAACACTAGGTTTGTTGGAGTATTTAAATCATGGTAAGGCAAATTACTGAAATTAGTGCTCTTTAATTACCTATATTGGACCCGTTTAGAGTTGATTTTTTTGGATACGAAACAGAAGTTTAAAAAGTTAAATGAAAAAGTCATAATTAAAAAAATCTCTTGAAACCTTGAAGTGTTTCCAAAAAAACCAACTTTTTTTGGAAACCCTTCTATAAGTCTTATTTTTCAGCTTTTTTCTTGATATTAATAAAAGTTGTTTTTACCTAAAAAAAATTGATGGAAAAGCTGCCCAATAAACCCAAGTCCAAACTGACCAAATTTTTTTTCCTTTGAAATAAAAGAAGGTTTTTTTGGAAGTCGGTCCACTGCTATGATTTTTTAGGAGGAGTCCTTGCACAAATTTTTTGAGACTTTAAGGACAACTATGTGTGCAAAAACAAAAATACCCTATTATTTTTCAATACACTATTCAAAATTTAAACAAAATCAAATACATAATTCAAAAATCAAATAAAATTATATCTCCTTAATTTTAGATCTTTCATAATTAAACCATCCATATAAAATTCACATTTCAAAATTTAAAATAGATTCAAATCTTCTTTATTTTAGATTTTTTAATATATATATATATATATATATATATATATATATGTACAAAAATAAAGAACGCACATTACGACACTAGAACGTATACGTATACTAGTTATTATCTGTGTTTGAAGGTACTATACAACAAACAAAAAAAAATCTTAAACAATTGCTCAAATACAAAACAAATGACGTACAAATATTCATATAAATCCTTTTTTTAAAATGGTTCGAAATATATCGTCGATCATATCCTCTATATTAATGGAACTGTTATAAAAACATATAAAAACTCCCCAAAATTGCACCATATATACAACTGTCTCTAGAAAAAAAAAATACCAGATATTTTAATCACAATAAAAAAAAATTTTGATTCGAATTTTCACAAAAATAAAAATAATTTAAGGTTTTGAGCTAACTCCCAACATGCCCATTATAGTCCGTGATCACTTTTTTTTCCTTACATGAGAATGTTAAGAAGACCAGATAGTTTATTCACTTTCTTAAGAGGTGGCAAAATAAGGGTGAGATTTGAATCCCCATTCCACTTGATATTGATGAGAATAATATTATTGAGATTTAAAAAATTGATTGAATTTATTGACCTAAACTTCAAGAAGAGTTCAACATTTACAAACACAATAATGTAATTTGATCATACTACGACAATATTAATGCAACAAATTAAATCAAAATTTTAAGTCAGAATAAAATTACCTTTTATGGGGACAACNCATACTACGACAATATTAATGCAACAAATTAAATCAAAATTTTAAGTCAGAATAAAATTACCTTTTATGGGGACAACTTGGATAAACCTTGGACAAAGGGGCTCGTAAATAACATCAAATATATTATATTAGTAGGGATAAAAAATGGTGGGGGTAGTATATAATACTCTCACATGCACGATCTTCCGTCGTACGTTAACAAATAAATAGAAAATTTGAATGACAAGATTAGATTAAAATTGGAAAGGGGCTCAAAACCTCTCGAAATTATACTTTCATACCATGTGAGATCATCCTTGGAAGGTTCTACTATATCAAGTGGAATAAGCTCTGATATACATGGATCACATGAGAATGTGGTGATAAAAGTTCATCGGAGCTTGAAGTATGTCATAGCGCGAATCCTCGTATTATCTTAGAAATCCCCAATGGCACGCCAAAAGACTTAAACCCAGCCGGATCTTATTGATTTTGTTGTATGATTATCAAAGAGTATCAAGCACCGATTTGATGATAAATCAGAGTGTTTGATTGAGCAAAGAAAGGTGACTCTGGCTTCATGGCAATGATCTTGATATTGGCTCTTCACTATCTGGAGTTGTAGTATACTATGTTCTAAGGTTGGATTGGCNAAATCAGAGTGTTTGATTGAGCAAAGAAAGGTGACTCTGGCTTCATGGCAATGATCTTGATATTGGCTCTTCACTATCTGGAGTTGTAGTATACTATGTTCTAAGGTTGGATTGGCCACCTATTAAAACAGCAGTAATGCTACATTGATCAAATTTTTGAACCAAATTTAGAGTGATCAAATTTTTGAACTAAATTTAGAGCTCAAATGACATGACAACTTATTATTTAAATTCTTTATTGGGGCCCAAATGACATGACACCAAATAAAGAAACTCAAGTCAGTTGCCATGTCATTTGAGCTCTAAATTTAGTTATAAAATTTAGTCACCATAGCATTACTGTTAAAACAGTACGTGAACCGGGTCTAACAGCAGCACAAGGAACCAATCAGAAGTGTNGTTGTATGATTATCAAAGAGTATCAAGCACCGATTTGATGATAAATCAGAGTGTTGATTGAGCAAAGAAAGGTGACTCTGGCTTCATGGCAATGATCTTGATATTGGCTCTTCACTCTCTGGAGTTGTAGTATACTATGTTCTAAGGTTGGATTGGTCACCTATTAAAACAGCAGTAATGCTACATTGATCAAATTTTTAAATCAAAATTTAGAGCTCAAATGACATGATAATTTATTATTTAAATTCTTTATTGGGGCCCAAATGACATGACACCAAATAAAGAAACTCAAGTCAATTGTCATGTCATTTGAGCTCTAAATTTAGTTATAAAATTTAGTCACCATAGCATTACTATNAAATTTAGTTATAAAATTTAGTCACCATAGCATTACTATTAAAACAGTACGTGAACCGGGTCTAACAGCAGCACAAGGAACCAATCAGAAGTGTTAGCTTGCAAAAGAAGGCCAAGTATAGATTGTGCTGAAGTGAGATGAGTAATATATAAGTGGTCCCCTTAGTCATTAATGATGGATAATCCGTTAATAAGAGATTTGGGGAAAAAAAATATTGGAGATGATTTACATGTCAGATCCGAGCCGATTTTTCAGATTTTTTTTGCTGTGCAACCAAGTAGAAGAAGTAAACATGTATTGAACCTTAATTTGTTTCTAATTGAACCCTTTTAATTATCATCCGTTCAGAATTTTTTTTATTGGTGTTTATATTTTTAAGTTTTCGGTTGAATTAGTTTGTAATTGTTATTCTAGATTTTCCACCAGCAGCATCAGAATCACAAGACCGGGAGGGAGCCCACATATGAAGAAGTCAAAAGTTTTGTGCGTGCAGGATCTTGCACAATATAAAAAAAACGAGAATAGATCTCTCCCTTGGTGAACTCAAGTGAGTCAGTTGAGTGATCAACCACGCTGCTTGGGACAGCAGCCTGTGAGGTCCGGTGGTAACCTGAAACGGTAACGGGAAACCCTCATGAATTGAAGGAATGACCCAGTAAGGCTGGGAAAAGGTTCCTGGAACAAAGAGAACAAGTTAGAAGGGCGTCGGAGTGTTTTCCGACTTATCTCCTCCGACGATCAAGTCAGTTTTTGAAAGGGAGAGGAAGAAGAAAACACTGAGTATTTTTCGTAATCCAGAGTTTCTCGTTACATACATTTTTGCCTTTTATGAGGAATATTTATACCTCAAAAGCTCATGATTGCTGTCAGTGTTGTCAGTAGATGATCATTAGGTACAGGCAGTGGGCGCACTGATTCTGATGAGGAATGTCTTCCTTTCTTTAACTGCTCGGGGTGTCGAGCAATCAATGTTGTGTCATCGGGCTGCCGACTGTCTAATGATCTCCACTCGGGGAGGATGCAATAAATGTCCAGCCTTAGAGACATTTATTGTCTTTCAATTCCGAGCCTTACCGCATTGAATGCGGTCTCATCAAGGGAATGGTGTAATTAAATGTTTGCTTTTCCAAGTCGCGTGTCAGTAAGGGCATGCGGTCTTTCTGTCTCTGATGTGACACAATTTGTCACGCGTCCATCCCTTATTGGCTGTGGACCCTGCCTTCCTGTTCCTTCTGACACCAATTGTGTAAGACGAAACCATGATAGCTAACCTAGACTAGTCTAGACTAATGACCTGTACATCAATAGCTTATACTGGAGCAGAGAAAAAGGCATCCTGGACGGGGGTACATCTCGGTACCGAGGACATGCACATCTCGGTACCGAGGATAGGTACATCTCGAGCCGAGGGAAGCCGTACATGATGACCGAGGTACCATACCAGACCGAGGGATACGTGTCGGTTCGTAAAACGTACTCGACACGTGTCAAGTACCTCGGGGGCGAGGGAGTTGTAAGTCGATGGTACGTGATATCAGTTAACAGGATTTTTAGTGACGCCGAGGACACGTGTCTTCATCTTTGAGTATTTCAGAAAAGTCCCATCAACTGCCCCCCAGCCTTTGATCTCCTAACGCCGAGGACACGCGTCGTAAGGAGATGAAGGGTTTCCCAACAACCTCAACTGCTTCATCATTGCCTCTAGCCGCTTTCCCTTGCTTAGGGAGTCGTGCACATTAAATGCGCCCTTTCGTGTTTCGCGCCCAATGATGGGACCGGTACTATATAAATGGGTTTCCTCCCTTTTTTTCTCATTTCGTCTTTCTGAACTTTTCTTCCAGAGAGCCCTTGCCTGAATCTTCGCCGGAGACCTTTTCTCTTCTGTCTCTTAACTGCCCAACCTCTTCACTGAAGCTTTAAAGCTAGCAGACCCATCATTCGTTTCTGAACATTCTGGGAAGGAATCGATTCAAATTTTTCAGAAAATACCTCTTCTTACGCTCTGGTGAGTTCCAGTATCCTCCATTTCTTTGCTCTTCTGTCTCTTTTGGTTTTTCGATTACTGGAGGTATTTTTTGGTTGCCATCCAGCGATCAACCCCTAGGAAGCCTTTTTGGGGATCTTCGTGGAAAAACCCCCTCTATTTTTATCACTTCTTGAACATGCTTCGTCGTCGTTCTGCCCCCGAGAATCCTCAGGCTAATACTTCGAGGCCAGGGAAGTATAAAGTAAAAGGTAGTGAAGAAATTAACAGATTTAGGGTTAGGTACGGCATTCCACCGAATGTAGAGGTAGAGGATTATGACGCAGCTGTGCACCCTCGTACCCTCGGTACCGAGGATGCAATGCCTTTTTATATTAAAGCCATTATACAAGGCGGAATTAAGTTCCCTTTGCCCCCTCTGCTTCTCCAGTTCCTCTCTCATTTCCACCTCTTTCCCGGGCAGTGTTGCCTTAATGTCTTTAGGATAATTATGGGGGTGCTAGAGCTCAATAGGCGTCTTGGGTAAACGTCGAGCTGGACGATATCCTTTTTTGTTATTCCCTTTTGAGAGTTACGCCTCAACAACACTTCTACCTCAAAGCCAGGGACCCATCTATGTACCTCGTAACTCACCTTCCTGACTCGGACAAGGGGTACAAGGATGACCTACTCATCTTCAGGGGATCTTGGCAGAGAGGTGTCGGTCCCGAGTATGACGGCTTGTTATGTCCATTGGAATGGAGAACGACAAGTACGTCGGTTCCTTCGGGCCTTATTATTTTGTTTCTGAAATTTTCTACATGCTCATGACCCTCTCCCCTCTTTTTGCTTGTGCAGACATCTCCCCTCGGGAAACAACACCTCCACCCCGATCGTTGGTGAACTTTGCTGACTTAATCACCGTTTGGAATTTTACTGGCGACAACGGGCTCGGCCGGGCTGCCCACATCTTCCTGAATTACACCCCCGGGTATAAAAATTTTTCGCAGCTTCCCCAGCCTTTCGAGCCTTCTCGGTGGTCTGAACTCTTTGATCAGGCGACGGGGCAAGAANTTTCGCAGCTTCCCTAGCCTTTCGAGCCTTCTCGGTGGTCTGAACTCTTTGATCAGGCGACGGGGCAAGAAGTCGAGGAGAACTTGGAAGAAGACCCTGATCAGGCCTCGGAAGCTGAAGTTGAGGGTGAAGCTGAAGAGCTCGGGGTCGGAGAGGACTTGGTTCCTTCGCACGCCGAGGTGGGGACTTCGGGGAGAGATTCCTGGCCGGACTTCCAAATCCTACAATCTCTCAACGTCGAGGACGCCCTTGAGGTAGCTATGTCCAGCGCCCCCGTATTGATTTAGGGTTCCTTAAAAAGATAAAATTTTTAGGAGACAAAGAGTATTATTTAACTAAAAATTCATTGGTATTGTATGTAATATATATATAGGAGTTGTATTAGGATATAAAAAAATAATTTTTTTGATATTATACCTCTATTTTCTAACCAACAAAAATCTCACGTATATGAATTTTTTGTGTTATAATTTTTTAATCAATAGATTATCTAATTCACAATAGACTGAAGGGGTCAACCAGTACCTTAAACTTACCCATATATATATATATAGAGATATATATAGAGAGAGAGAGAGAGAGAGAGAGAGAGAGAGAGAATCCGACGGGTAAGAAGGTGCAACAAGGGTTTACAAGGGGTAGCAATTTAGCAGAGCTAAATCAAAGAACAGATATTAGCAGTTGGCTTGGCTTTGCCAAAAACAACCCATCTTTGCTGAAGCTCTTCGAAAGTTTCTTGTCTACCAACCTATAATGAAAAATCCCTCTTATACTCTCTCTCTCTCTCTTCTGCCCTTTATTATCTCCTTGTATCTTGGCATACTGCAAGGAAGAAGAATAAGTAAAGAAGACAAGAAAAAGAAAGATTGGCGAGTGGAGAGGTAGATCATGGGGAGAGGCAAGGTTGAGATTAAGAGGATAGAGAACTCGAGCAACAGGCAGGTGACATAGTCCAAGAGAAGGAATGGGATCATGAAGAAGGCTAAGGAGATCACTGTTCTTTGTGATTCTCAAGTTTCTCTTGTAATCTTCTCTAGTTCTGGAAAGATGCACGAGTAATGTAGCCCTTCCACTACGTATTAATTTCTCATTCTCCACATGTTCATTTTTCTAAATCTCTTTGATTTCTTCTTGGGTTTTCTTTACTCTCTCTCTCACTCAGTCTCTCTTCTATATTTTGATTGGTTTGTGCTACTGCTATGTGGGTGCATGTAACTTGATGAAGGCTAATTGAGATGTTGCATGGATACCACCATGCATCCGGGAAAAAGTTGTGGGATGCTAAGCATGAGGTAGGTTTGATTCTCTCTCTCTCTCTCTCTCCCCTCTTCATATTTCATCCAACCCCTTTTGTCCATGTTTTTCCCTGAAAGCATCTGATTATTCTGCTTCTCCCTGTGTAAGATTGACATGATTTTTTGCTAAAAACATGTCGAGTAACTTGAAACATAAATTCTATGAACAGATCTACAAATAGGACTTGCTTCTCTCTCTCTAGACTTCTCTCGCTAGAGTATTTTAGTAATCTTTCATGACAAAAAACACAAAAAACTGTATGAGATGTTACATCCATGGACAGATCTGGTAGTAAAATGTTAATCTCTCTCTTCCCTTTCTTTGCAAAAATAAGTAACCTGATGCGGGTTTTCTTAGTTTTTTTGGCACATAAAAAGTATTTGTAGGTTTCTCTACATAAACCAATATTGATGAACTCTCTTTTCACCCAGTTTTCTCCTTGGTTGTTTGTTTACTGTCCAAAGGATTTACAAACTTTACACTAGCCTGTAACATAAGTTCTATGAACAGATCTACGCATTTGTCATTTTTTTTCCCATGGATCTGTGTGTAGTTGCTTGTCATTTTTTGAAAAAAACTTTGGATTTTTACAATAATGGAAATGAAAAATAACAGAATCTCAGCAATGAAATTGATAGAATCAAGAAAGAGAACGACAGCATGCAGATTGAGCTCAGGTAACTCTCTCTCTCTCTCTCTCTCTCCGTTCTTGTGACTAAGTTTATGTGGCAGGCGCTTGAAGGGGGAGGACATCCAATCTCTGCAATACAAAGAACTTATGGCTATAGAGGATGCCCTTGAAATCGGGCTTTCTGGTATTCGCAACAAGCAGGCAAGTCTCATGGTAATTTTTAAAGCTCATGACATATCTGGTAGACCAAAAAAAATATCTGATCTTCTCTATCTGTTTAACATCTTTCTACAACAGATGGAGATCTTCAAGATGATGACAAAAAATGTATGTCTATTTGGTGCATTGATCTCCTGTTTTTATATCTGATTTAATTACATATATAACTGATTCTACATACATTATTTTGACTGAAAATTGTGTCAGAGACAATTGCTAGAGGAGGAGAATCAGGAGCTCATTAACATCTTGGTATGTTCATCATCTTCCTCGTTACGATACAAAAGCATCTAAAATAACGTGTTAATGCTACATTGGCTAAAAAATGGACTCAATGTAAAAGCTTTTGACCCAACCAAAGTGGTTGTAAAAAAATATTCACAAAAGAAGATGAGTTTGAAAATATTTTTCAAATCAATTAATTTTAAAAATGTTAGTTGATTTGACGTTAAGATTATGGATAGTATTAAAAACATAAAAATGTTAGTTGGTCTGACGTTTTTTAGCTAACCATGTATAACCAACTTACGTCTTTAAATTAAGACTCTAGTATAAGAAGCTTAAAAATGTCATTTTGACTGACGTGTTTAAGCTTAGGTCGATAATATAGCAGACCAAATTTATTAGGACCTGTCGACTGTTACATGGATTGGTTGAAACATATTGGTTGGAATAATCATTCATGGGTTCTCATGACTACAAAAGGTTAGAGAAACAATAATAATTAAACCCTACAAAATCTGCTGCTCTAGCCGTTACATGATTTCATTTACAGTACCATTTCGTATGTTTTGTTCTTGTCAAACAACAATATTATTTGGAAGTGAGATTGAGGATATACTCGGAGTCTAGTTTAAAAAATCTCCCTTAAAATCCTGAATTTGATTGCAGAAAAAATACTAACTGTAAAGAAGGATCAGAGGGGATGAAGAAAAATAACTTTACATCAAAAACATACAAAATGTCGTTCCCAATACATCCAGATTTTGAATAATCCCTAGCAAGAAATACAAATACCAAGGTCTAAACTCACACAAAGTGCTTCACAATGCTTATACAAGCTTCTTTGGTCAGCAGACTTCTTAGTGATAGTTTTTCTCACTCTTTTTTTATGAGTAAAATGTTTAATGTTTATTTATTAAATAAATTAATTATATTTAATAAATAAATTTTGATAATTTAAAAATACATAAATTTCTTTTGTCCTACTGACGTTTTTCTCCCTAACAATGATACGTAAAACTGTTTTGCTTCCTCTCTATTTTAGAGGATGTGTTCCTTTTTATTTATTTAAAAATTAAATTACATTCAATAAATAAATTTTGATTATTTAAAAATATTTATATTTTTTAGCATATCAAACTGTAAAAATTGAAAACGTACACATATAATTAATTTTAATTTTATCATATAATTTTAAATGCATACATAAAATATATATAAAATTTTATTTTTAATGTTGATCATATTGACATTAATGCTTATTAAGCTTTGAAAAAATATAAGTTATTCAGAACGTATACATGTGAAAAAAAGGATGTCAATAACGTGGTTGATATTCAAAACAACATAAAGGATTATCGAGTACACATAAACATGATAGGATAAAAGTGTCAGATGCATCATCGTCTAAATCAGAGAAATTAGAAAATTCAAGATCAGAAACAAGTAAAGGATCCTCTAAAATTTGAATTTCGGCATATTCATGATCAAAATGCTCTATTTTTGCAAAATCGAGTGCATGGAAACGATCAAGACGATGTTGCATTTGATTATTTTCACGTTCAAGTCTTGATATGACTTTATTATGATTGTTTGAATTATGTGAATTGTAAATATCAACCAAACATGCCTTTGGTATCGTAATTCCATGTCAACGACAAAATACTTCAAGGTCACAACTTTTGTTATATAACTGTCGTCATCTTGGCGTGGGTTTGATATGAGCACCTAGAGGTGGATAATCAGTTATAGACCCAACAATTACATATTCAGCTTATCCAAATGGGTGATAAGGGTTGATGGGCTCATTGCAGAATGCACGTTTTTGTCTATACCACGTTACACCACTGGAGTTAGTAAATGATTCGATAGAAGGAATTTTATTCAGCGATGTTGAGCTGTCCGTTAAGCGTTCATGCTTGTTACCTGAAGATGAATTATTTTGGTCATTGTGTGAAGAAGAACTTGCATGTGATGTGCTCCTATACATTTTGTTTGGTGGTGGTGCATTTACACAACTGTGAATAGTAGTATATATATGTTCGGTTTGGTAATTTAAAATTACAATGGAAGGACATCAATCTGCATAGTTTGGAACTAATTTGTCAGTGATACAAAATGACAATGAAAAATTTTGGATATGACAACACACTACATAGATTGACTACACACGGCATAGATTGACAACACACTGCATAGACTGACAATTACAAGATGTGACAATGAAAAAGTTGAGATATGACTACACACTGAATAAACTCATAAAGCCACAATATTGATTAAAGTAAATATGACATAGACATAAACGTTATATGCTTAATAAGGTGGACAGTAATTAAATTTTTTAATTTTCATTAGACATATACTCATCTGATAGGTATTGCTCATTAGACAATATATTAGATTGCTCAGTAGCTATTAACTCTCTGCCAAATGCAATTGCCACCATGTCAGATGTTGTTTGGAGCATATAGTATCGGCACTTACGCAACATCATCCTATTATTCTCTTTTCGTATACGTTTAACTATTGCTTCATAGTTGACTTTATTCCTTCGTGGCATGGTAAGTGAAAGTCTCTGTGGCACTAGTATACCAAGTACTATCAGATCTGTGCGTAATGACTGTGATTCATTAGCACGAAAAGTTCATTCTCAACGGAGTCCGACATAATACTCATTTGGATCAGAAAATCTCTCATTCTTGTAATCATCATCTCGCTCTTGTAATAATCATATTGGTTCATGCCTATGGTTGGTATCAATTGTTTGTGCTCTTGAAGTAGACATAATATGCAATATATGTTATAAGAATCACCCTATATTATGTTTTTATAGTGGTTTTTATTGTCTAAAATAAATACATTTGTTAGCAGTGTAGTAATGTGTAATCACCTTTATATTTGAGTTGATGGTCAAATAATAAAAACAAAGTTGTGCAGTACGTGTGACTACACTATATTACATGCTAGCGTAACCAGACACTGGTACACAGTGACTGTGACTGCACACTGAAAAATATAGTACATTGATTTAAATAGGCAATGATTCATCCTACGTCATAGTGATTCATGTCCGTGACACGTTTAATAGTATTAAGGTTTATGGATGTTAACTACTATGTTGTCATAGGATGTGGAATGTGATAACACAACACTGCATTGAAGTGCAATGTATGGTCTTCATTAACGTGTGATGCTGAATAAGAAATAAGTACAATGACTGACAATTACAGCATTGTCTATCGTTATGACAACACACTGGGTTACTGTGATTAAACACTACTTAAATGTCAGTCTGTGTAAATGCACACTGGTTCACTGTCAATATGTGTCAAAAGATATTATTGTGTAATCAGTGACTGAGACTACACAATGTCTTAATGTCATTCATTTAGACTGTAGACTGACATACTCATATAAATAAATTGCATATAAATCTGAACTCATGTGAAATGTTGAATGTACAAAATTCATCTCTAACCATGAATTTTAGTCCTAGAACCCTGTTTGAAACTCTGGGTTATCATTGGGCTTTAGAGGTGAGTTCTTTTACCCAACAAATCCTCGCTTGCACTATTCACTAGCAGCTACAAACACAATGATGACGGAATGGCAATATCACTTGCCGGAAAGATAAAATCTAAGCTTAGATTTATGTTCTTGCAGCATAAAAAGGCCTCGACAAGTTGTCATTATCATACCTATTACCACTCCTCAAGAATTAGAGCAAACATTATTTCTCATTCGAGTTACGAACAATCGAATGGCAATCCGNCTTCATAGTTGACTTTATTCCTTCGTGGCATGGTAAGTGAAAGTCTCTGTGGCACTGGTATACCAAGTACTATCAGATCTGTGCGTAATGACTGTGATTCATTAGCACGAAAAGTCCATTCTCAACGGAGTCCGACATAATACTCTTTTGGATTAGAAAATCTCTCATTCTTGTAATCATCATCTCGCTCTTGTAATAATCATATTNAGTTTGTATTGTCCATATACATTTCAATAATTTATGTTATGTTATTCAACAAACATCTCTTTAGAGTATTGAATAAATAATCTAAAGGGCAATAATGAATTAACATTATATGAAACTATGAACACAAAGAGATTTTATATACAACAACAATATTCACAAATTTTATACAAAAAAAACCGTAAAAAATGGACTACATCCCACAAGGTGGTGGTCTCCTCTGTCACTTAGGCCGCTGACTATCAGGCAGAGCCGATATATCTTGAATGACTCCACCATCTACTGGATCATGTGGATGCTATGTATGACGATTGACTCTATGCCCACCTCTGCCTCGACCTCTATGTGACAGTGAAGGCTTCTATGTAACTCCCTCAGCTGAAACCTCACATCATCGAAACTGTCCTTGTATGGAATAGGAGAAGTAGGTCGTGTGGGCATCGGTGGAAAAATACGTGGAATACACACCTCTGCATGTGAAAGTGATGTAATTGTTGTACCAACAGGATCTGGTGAAGGTGTGAATGGAGTCGTCGATGCATCAACACCTGGTGACGTCAGAGGTGGCATACATGATGTAATTGTGGGAAGATCAAGCGGTGATGTAGCGGCATGGTGATTAACCGGTGCAGGAATATCCACGACCGGTGGGGGAGTCTGCCCATGTGCGCGTACAGCTGGCCGTCGAGGAATTCGTACACCACGTTGTCGTGGATGCACTGGTACTGCAACAACTAGCTGATGAATGTCTGTCGGAAACTACACAAGTCTTCGGTGCTCAGAAAAAGTAGACAAATACTGGTAGCTAAGATCCCCCATCTAGCTGATGGCCGCTAAACATGTCCCAAATCAGGCTCCCCAGTAATAGTATCAGGAGCTGTGTGATATACCTGTGTCAGTATCTGTTCCTNTAGCTGATGAATGTCTGTCGGAAACTACACAAGTCTTCGGTGCTCAGAAAGAGTAGACAAATACTGGTAGCTGAGATCCCCCATCTGGCTGATGGCCGCCAAACATGTCCCAAATCAGGCTCCCCAGTAATAGTATCAGGAGCTGTGTGATATACCTGTGTCAGTATCAGTTCTTGCAGCACCATAAAATAAGGAAGTAAAATGAGATTACGTGTTTCATTTTCGCATTTAATTTATCTACCAAGTAAACAACACATATCAACAGTTTGATAATACTGCCGACGGACTGAAAATCAACGTCAAGGTGCGGCATTAGTGGTCCGATAAGTAGACGAATAATACACCGATACCACTCCATGTAGGGATCAGTGGCATCCATTATATCGAGCGTAGGCTCGCTGTGAACAATAGAATCCCACCATTGATCCCACATGCTGATGTACCACTGATGTGTGATCGTCCAGTCATAACTGTGTCTGTCACGCCTATTTCTGGCATGCAGCACCCGACTAGAATCACATGGTGCTGGTACGGGCTGCCTGCATCCAAACTGTCGTAAAATACGGTCTGAAAAATGCCACTCTACCACATCAAAACATATGAGCGGTGCCCGGATAGTCCATAATTCCCGACTACACAAGCAATAATTAGGTAGGGTGCTCAGCACATCATCATTGAATGGCTATCATATCATCTACAGTATAAAAAATAATGGTTTTTGTTAGATGTACAAAAAAAATTAAAAATTTCGGCAGAGTTTCCCCTATATGTATTACCCCAAATTTTTTCAAAATCACTTGTTGCATATTATATTACATACATAGACTAACAACAACCTAAATAAATGTCAATACCATCCAACAATCATACAACACATCCAACAACCCACCAATGAGTAATGACCATTCATTATTCTTTGCATCATACATCAAACCAATATCATCCACAATTAAATTCGGCAGTTAATAAACAATAAAGTGATCAACTTGTATATTTGCTCATCGCACATCTGATCCAACTGATCTCTATAATGTCTGAGAACATGGGTAGATGTGTGTTGCTCAAAAAATGCAACATCCCAACTGCATAGCAAATATATATATATATATATATATATATATATATATTAGTTTGATATGATGTATAATACTAATAAATAAAAAAATGTAAGACACTAATAACGTTTACACCCACGAGGCCCTATTGGCAGGTCATCATGTGTTAGTACATCTGGTGCAGAACCATGTGTTGGTGCAGGTGCTACATCATCTGTTGGGCCAGTGTCTGAATGTACGTCATGTAATGGGTCACGTGGTAGTAATTGATGTGGACGTATATGCGATAAACGCTCTCATCCCACAACTATAAAAAAATATATATAACATTTTTAGTGTAACACATATATTGGACAAAAACATAAACAATTGGACAAACATGAAACATTAGTTTGCATGTACCCGTAATAGAACAAGCAATTTGCCGATGTCCTTAACATCACATCTACTGTCGATGCACATCTCGCGGTAAAGCCATGTCAATGTCACGCTATCCCAGCTGTACTGACTGGTAGTGGTAAGATCGGCAAGCAAAGGAAGGTACATCAACTTCACCTTGCTAGAAGACTTATTTTAGGAAAAGATATGAACTAATCAGTAGCATGATGTAGGCTCTGGCATAAGACACAATAAAATTATCATCAGCATCTACTGGGACACCTCCATTCAATTGCCCCCGCAATGCAGAAAACCTGAGGAAAGACTCGTCGATAACCCCCTCAACAGGTGTAAATTCGAGCAACTACTGGCATAATGTTGGATATGTCGTGTCAATCGGACAACTATCTCTCCCCGACACTACCATACCATCAATCGGTAGGCCTGTATGAACTGCAACATCCTGAAGAGTGATAATAGCCTCTCCCACTGGAAGATGAAAAGTACGCATCTCGATANCTCTCCCCGACACTACCATACCATCAATCGGTAGGCCTGTATGAACTGCAACATCCTGAAGAGTGATAATAGCCTCTCCCACTGGAAGATGAAAAGTACGCGTCTCGACACGTCATCTCTCGACTAGTGTTGTGATAAGGGCATGGTCTAGCTGCTTAGACATAATCTTGAGCACCCTGTAAAATCCGACTATTACCAAATGACGGAGCACACACTTGTTGTCCAAATTTGATATTGACAATTTACAAGCAAGTATATAGATCAACAAGTAATAAAGTGATAAGTAGAATATCGTTCCCACTGAGAATTATTACTAATAAGTTTCAAATACTAACTTTATATCAATTCAATTTTATTTAAACAATTGGAATTAACTAAGAATTCACTAATTTAAAACTAAATCTAAACTTAATAATCAAGGGTTGAATTTACCGGATAAAATAAGTTAAGATTACAACTTCCCCTAATGCTTCGTATAAATCTTTCCACTCTCTTTCCAGTTAATTAATCAAATAAGTTTTTAACTGAAAACTCAAAGTTATTTATGAAACCTCTTCCGATAGTTAAATAAAATTATCTCTCCCAATTAAATTACTATATTCCTATGCAAAATAAGTTGAAATAGATTCATTAAGTTCAAACTCTCATAAAAGTTACCCACGACATATAGGTATATTCCTATCCTATACACAAACGTAGTTATTCAATCCTAATAAGAATAAATCAGACACATGTCACCATATTCAGATCTAAACCTAGAATTCATCTCCCAATTTCATCTAGGTTATCACATTAATTGTTGGCCAAATAATCATATACTAAGCACAAAATTTGACAAACAACTCATGTATGATCAATAGAACTAAAAACGATAATAGATCAATTTAAATAAATATCAAGTTCCGTTGCCATCTTATTAAAGATTTAGTTCATAATGTAATTGAAAAACATCCTTCTCAAATTAAACAACATCTTAGAAAATCAAGAAATAAAAATAAAAGAAAAGAATGAAAACTTAGTTGCAATATTTAATTTCTTTCTAGCCTTCAAGTCTAATTTTCTTCATGTCGCTTCATTCAATTCTTGTCTTCAATTTTCTTTTGATCCTTTGATTTTTTTTTTTTTATGTTAGCAGCCCCCAAAATCAATCTATATCCATTCCAACTCAAACCATAGCATATATATATATAGCATTAGGGCTCAATTTCAGCCCCAAAATAAATCAGAATTCACGTCTAGAACCAACACAAGCGCCTAGGCGCTTAAAACCCACACAAGGGCGCTAAATTTTCTGTCCTTCCAGTGCTGTTTGGGTGCAGCTATGCTGATCCCCTTTTAATCCTAAAGCTTCATTTATTGCTTAACCTTAAAAAATTCAACACTTAGGCTCCAAATTGACCTTGTTTTCTTCCAAATGATCTTGTTTCCTTTCAATTGATGATGCCTACAAAATAACATCAAAACACACAAAATAAATAAAAAGTAACATAAAATATCAAAAAACTTGCAATTTCATCAAGGCGACAGTACTCAATTCGTAGGTATAAAATTCACTCATCAAATGCCCCCAAACTTAAATGTTTGCTTGTCCTCAAGCAAAATACTAAGAACAAAAATCATAAAAATTTAACCCTAACAACCAACTACTCAAACAATGGATCAATATGAATCTGAATTATGGTCCCAAAAGTTTTTACAAACAATAACTCACAGGAAACTTCAAAACAGTGCAAAATCTATCAAATTAACGTACTCCTTAATTTTACCTCCGCTCATAACCCTTTAAATACATGTACATATCCGAACTGTCAAGCTAGTCATCACTCAAATACATTTACGTAATCAAGCACTCGATAGAAGATACTCAATATCAACTCGATGAACTTACATTTCACATCAACGTCTGCTTATTAAGGCAAAATATTACTAAAAAGTCCAAAGATTCTTTTTTTTTTCTCTATCTCTCTTTTTTTTTCTCTCTTTTCATTCGGTCAGTGAGTGGATTTTATGCTCCTTCTTCACCTCCTATTGAGTGAGTGTGTTTTACGCTCCATCTCTGCTCACTACATGTCCCNAATCTTCTTCGTGTCGATTCCTTCGATCCTTGTCTTCAATTTTCTTTTAATCCTTGGTCTTTTTTCTTTTTTTCTTTTTTTATGTTAGCAGCCCCCAAAATCAGCCTATATCCTTTCCAACTCAAACCCTAGCATATATGTAGCATTAGGGTTCAATTTCGGCCCCAAAATAAGTCAAAATTCGTATCCATAGCCAACACAAGCGCCTAGGTGCTT
The DNA here is from genome assembly GCA_963454935.2 of Ilex paraguariensis. Taxonomy (NCBI): domain Eukaryota; kingdom Viridiplantae; phylum Streptophyta; class Magnoliopsida; order Aquifoliales; family Aquifoliaceae; genus Ilex; species Ilex paraguariensis. Next base: position 400,639 of record CAUOFW020003503.1, read on the forward strand.
AAAACTAGTGCAGGGGTGCTAACTTTTTGCCCTTCCAGCGCTCTTTGGGCACTGTTTGGGCGCAACTGCACTTATCCCCTTTTAAGCCAAAAGCTTCCCTTGTTGCTTAGCCTTCAAAAATCCAACACTTAGGCTCCAAATTGACATTGTTTCCTTCCAAATGATCTTGTTTACTTCCAAATGATGATCCCTACAAAATAATATCAAAACACACAAAATAAATAAAAAGGAACATAAGATATTAGAAAACTTGCAATTTCATCAAGCCGAAAATACTCAATTCGTAGGTATGAAGCCCACTCATCAAATACCCCCAAACTTAAATGTTTGCTTGTCCTCAAGCAAAATACTAAGAACAAAAATCATAAAAATTTAACCCTAACAACCAACTACTCAAACAATGGATCAATATGAATCTGAATTATGGTCCCAAAAGTTTTTACAAACAATAACTCACAGGAAACTTCAAAACAGTGCAAAATCTATCAAATTAACGTACTCCTTAATTTTACCTCCGCTCATAACCCTTTAAATACATGTACATATCCGAACTGTCAAGCTAGTCATCACTCAAATACATTTACGTAATCAAGCACTCGATAGAAGATACTCAATATCAACTCGATGAACTTACATTTCACATCAACGTCTGCTTATTAAGGCAAAATATATAACTAAAAAGTCCAAAGATTCTTCTTTTTTTTTTCTCTCTTTTCATTCGGTCAGTGAGTGCATTTTATGCTCCTTCTTCACCTCCTATTAAGTGAGTGTGTTTTACGCTCCATCTCTGCTCACCACATGTCCATTTCTTGTTTCTTACCTTCCTATTTCTTTTCTTTTTTTTCTAACTCATGGAGAATCAAATCAAAATAATTTTCAGAAACTTTCTTTTTTTTTTATAGTATTATTTTTTTTATGTACTAACCCATCATAACCAATATTTCCCCCAAACTTATATGAATACCTCAATTCACTTTGAATGATGCTTAAATAAGTTTTCTAAAGTTTCAATGATATCTCTCACAAGCATTTAACCAAATAAATTTTTTAAATAATAACTAACCAAACAGATGGATATGTGCTCATGCATGAAAAGATCATAATTAGTGTAAAACCAACTAGTATGTCAAATTACAGACTCAACATGTTCATCAATTTTCCTTGAATTAACAATTAATCTCATTCATTATTGGTCATGATCAAATTCAATCAACTCATTGCTCAAGTCGTACTAAAACTTGTTATTTAAAGTGCAAAATATGTTATCTAAATG
>CAUOFW020003503.1:408528-451174 GCA_963454935.2 Ilex paraguariensis
AAGTTTGGTTAGCGGATGAACACCCTATTTCAGAGTCACTATTTTATGTACTCACGTTAAGTCTTAAATGTGTAAACTTTGTTATGTGTCGAGGTCAATGAAATTATGGGTATATGACCTGAGTACCTTGATGAGAGTTGGTTGTTGAATGGTGATGAGATGAAACTGGAAAAGTGATACACTGCACAAAAAATTTTAACGGGTGAGTTGTACAACTTGAATTAGTTGGGAGCAAGTGTATTTTGTTGCTAATTTCGTGTAGGTCTTATGGAGAAATGGCGAGAAGTACTTTTTTGTTTCTTTTCTTTTATAGGATATAAAAATCTATTAATAATAAGTACATCAAATCCTCATCTGACAAGGTGCAAAAACAACGAAATGCAAACAGTAGCCTAATGGCAGCTGACTTGGGATGTCCAAGACTACAAATCACAATTAGATCTCCATCTGGCCAAAGTGATATTCCTTAAAATTTTTAGTGATTAAGGCCCACACCTATTTCAAAAAGAAGATACGATTGCTACCACCTTGCACCAGTGTTTAGAAATTCAAGCATTGCTTTCCAACAAAAAAAATGTACATATATAGCGAGAATTGCACAATTCCTAAATGTAACTCCGTTCTTTGGTTTTCCAAATCCTTTAAAATCCTCCCAAACAAGGTAGAAAAGGATCAAGGACTGACCCAACTCAATCCTACCAATGAAAACAATTTGTTCCACAAAGATAAAACAATAGGTGAATACAAGAATAGATGATTAACATTNGACTCCACCATCTACTAGATTATGTGAATAGTGTGTATGACGATCAACTCCATACCGACCTCTGCCTCCACCTATGTGTGACAGTGATGGCTTCTGTGTAACTCCCTCAATTGGAACCTCAACATCATCGGAACTGTCATCGTATGGAACAGAAGAAATAGGTCGTATGGGCATCAGTGGAACAATATGTGGAATACATGCCCATACATGTGGAAGTGATATATCTATTCTAACTAATGCCTCTGGTGCAGGTGTGAATGAAGTCGTCGATACATCAACACCTGGTAAGGTCAAAGGTGGCCCACATGATGTAACTATATGACGATCAATTGATGATGTAGCAGCATGGTGAACGACCGGTGTAGGAATGTCAAAATCAAAAGCTAGGACATATGGTGTAGATGTGTCTGCCTTTGTAGTAGTTTGGGGAACATATGTAGCCGATGAGCCTGCCTCTAATGATGTCATAGCGGTATCCACAACCGATGAGGGAGTCTACCCATGTATGCGTGCAGCTGGTTGACGAGGAATGCGTACACCCTGCTGTTGTGCATGCACTAGGGCTGTAACAACTAGCTACTGAATGACTGTCGGAGGTTGCATAAGTCTTCTGTGCTTGGAAAGACCTGACAAACATCGATAGCTAAGATCCCCCATCTGGCTGATGGCCGTCAAACATGTCCCCAAATCAGGCTCCCCACTAGTTGTATCACGAGCTATGTGATATACCTCTATCAGTGTCTGTTCTTGCAGCACCATAAAATAAGGATTAAAATCAATATTAAGTAATTTTTGTACCACATTTAATATATATACCAAGTAAATAACACATACCAACAGCTCGATGATACTGCCAACGGGCTGAAAACTAACGTCAAGGCGCGGCATCGGTGGTTGGATAAGTAGACGAGTAATGCGTCGATACCACTACATGTAAGGATCAGTGGCATCCATCATATCGAGCGTAGGCTCGCCGTGAACAATAGTATTAATTAGGGGGTCTGTGTATTTTGAGTGAACAATAGTATTAACGTCAGGGGATTTGAGTGTAATTTACTAACAAATATACTAACAAACATTGATGACAGTGGTTTCAATTAGGCGTGCACATAACTTAGGGTGTGGGATCTGTGTATATTATTAAAAATGTCAAGAGGTTTGAATGATTAAGTGACAAACCTCAAAGGGTCAGTGTATAATATAAAATTAATGTAGATTGAACCTAAAATCCAAAAGTGTAAATCCAAATTCTAAGCTCAACTAGGTTAAATCCAATCACAAGGCCAATTTAATTAAACAAACTACTAAATTAAATTTTAATCTTTGAACGTAAAATTAATAACATAAAATAAAACTATAAAATAAAAATTGATACGTCTTAAAAAACTATTTTTCGGTGGTGCAATATAACGATTTCTTGCAAAAAAAATCTGTGCACATATTGATGTATATGTGTGAGTGTGAGAGAGAGACTGATTGGGTTATTAATTTTGTAGGTAATTTATTTATTTGATTGATGATGTGGCTTTTTTTTTCTTTTGGTAAATCGTAATCATTGAGAAGCTTAAATGCAGCTGGTGATGATGTTCGGAGTCTAAAATAAATGGATCACGATTGAGCTTGTACATTGTCTTAAAATATATGCCCTTTTTGTGTTCTCGATGAAGCTTATTGTAGTTCAAAATATTTGTGTTCTAGATACATTGCGTGGTACTATGGTAAAACCAATTTTGTAATACAAGTTTGGTTAGCGGATGAACACCCTATTTCAGAGTCACTATTTTATGTACTCACGTTAAGTCTTAAATGTGTAAACTTTGTTATGTGTCGAGGTCAATGAAATTATGGGTATATGACCTGAGTACCTTGATGAGAGTTGGTTGTTGAATGGTGATGAGATGAAACTGGAAAAGTGATACACTGCACAAAAAATTTTAACGGGTGAGTTGTACAACTTGAATTAGTTGGGAGCAAGTGTATTTTGTTGCTAATTTCGTGTAGGTCTTATGGAGAAATGGCGAGAAGTACTTTTTTGTTTCTTTTCTTTTATAGGATATAAAAATCTATTAATAATAAGTACATCAAATCCTCATCTGACAAGGTGCAAAAACAACGAAATGCAAACAGTAGCCTAATGGCAGCTGACTTGGGATGTCCAAGACTACAAATCACAATTAGATCTCCATCTGGCCAAAGTGATATTCCTTAAAATTTTTAGTGATTAAGGCCCACACCTATTTCAAAAAGAAGATACGATTGCTACCACCTTGCACCAGTGTTTAGAAATTCAAGCATTGCTTTCCAACAAAAAAAATGTACATATATAGCGAGAATTGCACAATTCCTAAATGTAACTCCGTTCTTTGGTTTTCCAAATCCTTTAAAATCCTCCCAAACAAGGTAGAAAAGGATCAAGGACTGACCCAACTCAATCCTACCAATGAAAACAATTTGTTCCACAAAGATAAAACAATAGGTGAATACAAGAATAGATGATTAACATTGTCACTATAGCCACAACACATTACACATTAATCTTTATTTTTGTTCTCCAAATTGGCGTCATCTAGTATTGATAGATGTTTAGACTTTAGACTATAAATAATATATTTTAAAGTGTAACATAAATTTATATTAACATTAAATTAAATTTTAATTATAATTTAACAGATAACTACAACAAATAAAATTACCTAACTAACAGTAGCTTTGGTGGAGTTGGAGGTTCACTTACCTACTGCAAAATTACCTAACTAACACTAATGCTAATGAAAATTCACTTACTTATTGTCAGTGGTGGAAGAGTAGCAGCTTTGGTGGAGCTGATTTGGGTGTTGGGTGGTGGTGGTCGCTAGAGGTTCGCCTGATGGTGTAGCTAGGTTTCGGGTGTTGATGGGTTTTGGTGGTTCGCATGAAGGAGCTTGCGTGCTCATTGGTTCCAATTTGGTGGTGGTGGTTACTGGTGGTTCGCNCCAAAGTTGATGGGTTTTGGTGGTTCGCATGAAGGAGCTTGCGTGCTCATTGGTTCCAATTTGGTGGTGGTGGTTACTAGTGGTTCACCTGAAGGAGGTTAGGGCTGGTGGAGATGTCGGTAGTGGTGGTCCCTGCTGGGTCACCTGAAAGAGGTTAGGGCTGGTAGAGATGTCAGTGGTGGTGGTCTCTGCTAGGTTGCCTGAAGGAGCTTGGGTGCTCGTTGCTTCCAATTTGTTGGTGGTGGTCGTTGGTGGTTCGCCTGAAGGAGGTTAGGGCTGGTAGAGATGTCGGTGATCGTGGTCGCTGTTGGGTTGCCTAAAGGATTTTAGGGCTCAGACAACTTGGGGGAAGAAGGAAATAAAGGAGAGAAGGAAAGAAGAGGGAAAATGTGTGGATTTCGGATGAGATAAAAACATCAGTACATTTAATATTTTTAGCTAAAAAACGTCAAATAGACTGACGTTTTTAGGTGATAGAATTGTCCACAATTTTGGTAGAAGCCGTCAGTTAGTTTGACATTTTAAGCTAAAAATTTCAGACCAACTGACGTGTTTTGGCCTAAAACTGTCAGACCAAATTACCTTTTTAAAATTGTTTGGATTTGGTAAATACTTTCAAACTCACCCTCTTTTGTGAATATTTTTACAACCACTGCGTTGGGTCAAAAGCTCCTCAATGTAACGGCCAAATGATGTACCGTTAACATGGTGAGTCAAAAAGTAATTGCCTAGTAAAATTTGAGTTAGTCCAGTTTTAAATAATACTATTGCATGCCTATAGTTTTCTGCACACACAAACAAAAAAAAAACACAATTTCAGGATGATCCCAAAAACAAAATTTCCATGTTCATTAATTTTCTGTTGGTTTGTTGATGAATATTGATTCTTTCAACCTTTGAGACAGTTCAGTTAACTTTTCAGTTAATTTGTTTGAAGCANTTTAAATAATACTATTGCATGCCTATAGTTTTCTGCACACACAAACAAAAAAAAAACACAATTTCAGGATGATCCCAAAAACAAAATTTCCATGTTCATTAATTTTCGGTTGGTTTGTTGATGAATATTGATTCTTTCAACCTTTGAGACAGTTCAGTTAACTTTTCAGTTAATTTGTTTGAAGCAAACAATTTTGAAGACATTAAACATATATAAAAGTGGTGATCAATTGCACAATTGCCCTCGCCTATAATTGGGTTTATGAAAATTAAGTGAGCAGTCGACGTCTCCCAATTTTGTAAATGTTAATTTTCATACTTGAACCCTCGACTCATCGCTTGAGCAGACAATCCATTGCCATGGCACTAACCATGAGTTTCACAAATACCTCAACCACATATAGANAAGTCACTATGTAATGCGATCTACATGATTCCATGCTAGCACCTCTCAAGATATAGGGGTTGTTTGTTTGCAAGATATGGGTGGTGTAAAAGGGTGGAATTAGAGAAATAGTACGTATGACTCATCTTATATCTTGTTTGTTTGATATTTTTTAATTAATATTATTTTTTGGATCGTAATACTGACCTAGTGTGAATAGTGACTTAAATGTCTTCTATATGATACTATTAAATACCACCTATCAGGTGATATTATCTTTCCGGTATAAATGAAAGGANTCGACGTCTCCCAATTTTGTAAATGTTAATTTTCATACTTGAACCCTCGACTCATCACTTGAGCAGACAATCCATTGCCATGGCACTAACCATGAGTTTCACAAATACCTCAACCATATATATATAGCTACTGTTGATCTTTAGAGAAGATTGGTTCTCTTGCTTTCTACCATATACCTTGTATCACATCCTAATTTTATTTGATTATTTGGTATCAAATATTTGCAGCACCAGCATGAGATGGCAGCTATGGATGGCAATGTGAGAGAGGTTCAGAGTGGGTATCATCAAACAGTGAGAAACTACCAATCTCAGATGCCTTTTGCCTTCCGGGTTCAGCCAATTCAGCCAAATTTGCAAGACAGAATTTAGAACTGTTGCAGTTTTAGCTTGGTTTCATATATATATATATATATAAAAGAAGCCTTTTTGTGTCTCTAACTCCTTAAGCTAGCCTGAGAACATATTGTTATAAGATGAACTTAGAGTGATATGATAATATATGCTTGTGATGACCACGAACTTCTGGTTAATTAGGTAAATATTGGGTCGACTTCAATACTGAGTCCCTGGTTCATTGAACTATTTATAGCACGAGTAATACTATTATAATCTGAACTATTAGACTTTTTCATTAGAACTATATCACTTGATATACCATTATGTTAATAAATTATATCAATTTTTTAGATGTCAATAACATTATTCATTTAGCACAAGGCATGACTCCTCTGCGGTAAATAAAAACACGACCCATGTACAAAGTGCCACTCAACGTGAAGTTGTGGTGTTTGTATTTGAAAGTGATGACGGGTGACATTATGTATGGTCTTATCTTGCCAAAATTTATTGCTCATCCGACACACGACCCTTTTATAATTATGTGTAGTAGGATTTGTATTGACTCATTGATTAAATGCTCAATTATGATATGAACCCGAAAGCCTAAATCCACATTCAATAATTTGTTTGAATCAATGAAATCCGTTAAGAATTGAGTAATATTATTTGAACTTAAAATTTTAATCTAATTTATTGATTTAATGAAGTGGCTTCATTAGAACTACTAGATTAACATCAAGTTTTAATATTTGATAGGACGTGCAATCAACCCAAATATCATAGTTAATTACATCAATAAATTAGTTCCAATAGTATTGCTATTAAGAATTTTTCATCCTTAGTTACTTCATTTGTATGCCTAATTATAGTCTTCTGGTATGTAAAGGGACTTCTCTACCAAATCTTTTACTTTGGAAAAACTGGTCCACAAAAGCGGCAGTCAGTTCTTTAATGGAATTTAATCTAACTGAAAATTTAAAGAGCAATGTTATGTCGTCTCAATCTACGGTCAAAATTTGTATTCCAAATAAAGAAAATAATTGGATAGTGGGTTTCATTTAAAAAATTTGATAAAACTCATTCATCCAATAATCCCTTTATTTGGGATAAAAATTTGAGTTATAAAGTATTTCTCAAATTTAAATGAACTAAAAACATTCATTGACTAGTCTCTAGCTTATCCAAATCTCTTTTGATCCTATTGTTTTTTAAATTTTATTCAATGATAGATTATGTATTCTTAATTCACATAGGACTCGCTTTTTATTATTAGGCCCTCTAAATGGTATATGGTCAGTGAACCCTTGTCTGAAATTGAAATTTTTTTACATTAGACGGATCTCACTTCGCCTTAAAGTGCATAATTGTAACATTATAATGTTTATAATTTTATTTTAACAGACTCCGTCAACTGTTGATAAAATCTCACCCAAGTAACCCGCATAGCATCTATTGAATAGAATGTCTTGTATTTGCTGTTAGTGCCATGGAGAAATTTCATCTAAAAAATATCCCCTATCGAGAGACTTGATCACCTGCTTTTTTTTGTCATTTTTTAAAACTCCTTAGTGTAATCTGTAATAAATCTAAATGTCTTGAGGGGTGAGTATAATTTGTCTAATTTCTAGATCTTGCGGTTTTATCTATAATTTCTTGCTATGTTCTTGCGGCACTTGTAAGTCAAACAAGTTTGTATCCATTTGTTTGAGTAGATCAACCACGTAAGGTAATCTCAAATGGGACTTGGGTGACATTCTTTGCCCATAATCTCCATTTATTAGGGATCAATATAGCTCTCGGTCCACTGAATGTCCGGCGGACACCATACCCCGGGCTCAAACAACTCGTATGACTGGAATTCGACGGGATTTACTGATGTCATTGGAGTGACCGAAAGGACAAGGAACAAGGAATAATCGTCCACGCCATCACATTAACATGGGGAAACAGAACTAGATCCCTTGAATACTTGAAAAGGGCATGACCCTTGCTTATGTGGACTACCCGGACGATAGCCTGAGGCGCGTCCCATTTAATGCTCGTCATTAATCAATGAATGCCCAGCGTTGGTCATTAAATGCTTTGCATGTCACATTGAGTAATTAGGGTTATCTTTGTGGCATTTACCCCAAGCACCTAGAGATTATTCATAGGGCTAGTAAATGCGTGATTTGATAAGTCACTATGTAATGCGATCTACATGATTCCATGCTAGCACCTCTCAAGATATAGGGGTTGTTTGTTTGCAAGATATGGGTGGTGTAAAAGGGTGGAATTAGAGAAATAGTACGTATGACTCATCTTATATCTTGTTTGTTTGATATTTTTTAATTAATATTATTTTTTGGATCGTAATACTGACCTAGTGTGAATAGTGACTTAAATGTCTTCTATATGATACTATTAAATACCACCTATCAGGTGATATTATCTTTCCGGTATAAATGAAAGGACAATATAAGAGAGTAAAATGATATGAATGTCCTCTTCTGTTAAGAGTTTATATATAAAAAATTTATTTTAAATTTTTTCTTTATATTATGTTTAAGCGTACTGTGTCACTGGTTTTTTTTATTTTTTTTTATAAAATTATTTTAAATTTTTTCCTTATATTATGTTTAAGCATACAGTGTCACCGAATTTTTTTAAAAAAAAATATTTTGAATTGTTTTTCCTTATATTATGTTTAAGCGTATGGTGTTACCGATTTTTTTTTAAAATTATTTTGAATTTTTTCCTTATATTATGTTTAAGCGTATGTTGTCACCGTTNCTTTTGCCTTCCGGGTTCAGCCAATTCAGCCAAATTTGCAAGACAGAATTTAGAACTGTTGCAGTTTTAGCTTGGTTTCATATATATATATATATATAAAAGAAGCCTTTTTGTGTCTCTAACTCCTTAAGCTAGCCTGAGAACATATTGTTATAAGATGAACTTAGAGTGATATGATAATATATGCTTGTGATGACCACGAACTTCTGGTTAATTAGGTAAATATTGGGTCGACTTCAATACTGAGTCCCTGGTTCATTGAACTATTTATAGCACGAGTAATACTATTATAATCTGAACTATTAGACTTTTTCATTAGAACTATATCACTTGATATACCATTATGTTAATAAATTATATCAATTTTTTAGATGTCAATAACATTATTCATTTAGCACAAGGCATGACTCCTCTGCGGTAAATAAAAACACGACCCATGTACAAAGTGCCACTCAACGTGAAGTTGTGGTGTTTGTATTTGAAAGTGATGACGGGTGACATTATGTATGGTCTTATCTTGCCAAAATTTATTGCTCATCCGACACACGACCCTTTTATAATTATGTGTAGTAGGATTTGTATTGACTCATTGATTAAATGCTCAATTATGATATGAACCCGAAAGCCTAAATCCACATTCAATAATTTGTTTGAATCAATGAAATCCGTTAAGATTTGATCTAATTTGAAGATTTAATGATGTGGCTTCATTAGAACTACTAGATTAACATCAAGTTCTAATATTTGATAGGACCTGCAATCAACCCAAATATCATAGTTAATTACATCAATAAATTAGTTCCAATAGTATTGCTATTAAGAATTTTTCATCCTTAGTTACTTCATTTGTATGCCTAATTATAGTCTTCTGGTATGTAAAGGGACTTCTCTACCAAATCTTTTACTTTGGAAAAACTGGTCCACAAAAGCGGCAGTCAGCTCTTTAATGGAATTTAATCTAACTGAAAATTTAAAGAGCAATGTTATGTCGTCTCAATCTACGGTCAAAATTTGTATTCCAAATAAAGAAAATAATTGGATAGTGGGTTCCATTTAAAAAATTTGATGAAACCTATTCATCCAATAGTCCTTTCATTTGGGATAAAAATTTGAGTTATAAAGTATTTCTCAAATTTAAATGAACTAAAAACATTCATTGACTAGTCTCTAGCTTATCCAAATCTCTTTTGATCCTATTGTTTTTAAAATTTTATTCAATGATAGATTATGTATTCTTAATTCACATAGGACTCGCTTTTTATTATTAAGCCCTCTAAATGGTATATGGTAAGTGAACCCTTGTCTGAAATTGAAATTTTTTTACATTAGACGGATCTCACTTCGCCTTAAAGTGCATAATTGTAACATTATGATGTTTATAATTTTATTTTAACAGACTCCGTCAACTGTTGATAAAATCTCACCCAAGTCACCCGCATAGCATCTATTGAATAGAATGTCTTGTATTTGCTGTTAGTGCCATGGAGAAATTTCATCTAAAAAATATCCCCTATCGAGAGACTTGATCACCTGCTTTTTTTTGTCATTTTTTAAAACTCCTTAGTGTAATCTGTAATAAATCTAAATGTCTCGAGGGGTGAGTATAATTTGTCTAATTTCTAGATCTTGTGGTTTTATCTATAATTTCTTGCTATGTTCTTGCGGCACTTGTAAGTCAAACAAGTTTGTATCCATTTGTTTGAGTAGATCAACCACGTAAGGTAATCTCAAATGGGACTTGGGTGACATTCTTTGCCCATAATCTCCATTTATTAGGGATCAATATAGCTCTCGGTCCACTGAATGTCCGGCGGACACCATACCCCGGGCTCAAACAACTCGTATGACTGGAATTCGACGGGATTTACTGATGTCATTGGAGTGACCGAAAGGACAAGGAACAAGGAATAATCGTCCACGCCATCACATTAACATGGGGAAACAGAACTAGATCCCTTGAATACTTGAAAAGGGCATGACCCTTGCTTATGTGGACTACCCGGACGATAGCCTGAGGCGCGTCCCATTTAATGCTCGTCATTAATCAATGAATGCCCAGCGTTGGTCATTAAATGCTTTGCATGTCACATTGAGTAATTAGGGTTATCTTTGTGGCATTTACCCCAAGCACCTAGAGATTATTCATAGGGCTAGTAAATGCGTGATTTGATAAGTCACTATGTAATGCGATCTACATGATTCCATGCTAGCACCTCTCAAGATATAGGGGTTGTTTGTTTGCAAGATATGGGTGGTGTAAAAGGGTGGAATTAGAGAAATAGTACGTATGACTCATCTTATATCTTGTTTGTTTGATATTTTTTAATTAATATTATTTTTTGGATCGTAATACTGACCTAGTGTGAATAGTGACTTAAATGTCTTCTATATGATACTATTAAATACCACCTATCAGGTGATATTATCTTTCCGGTATAAATGAAAGGACAATATAAGAGAGTAAAATGATATGAATGTCCTCTTCTGTTAAGAGTTTATATATAAAAAATTTATTTTAAATTTTTTCTTTATATTATGTTTAAGCGTACTGTGTCACTGGTTTTTTTTATTTTTTTTTATAAAATTATTTTAAATTTTTTCCTTATATTATGTTTAAGCATACAGTGTCACCGAATTTTTTTAAAAAAAAATATTTTGAATTGTTTTTCCTTATATTATGTTTAAGCGTATGGTGTTACCGATTTTTTTTTAAAATTATTTTGAATTTTTTCCTTATATTATGTTTAAGCGTATGTTGTCACCGTTTTTTTTTTTAATTTTATATTATCTTTAAGCGTACAATGTTAATGGTTTTTTTTTAAATTTTTAAAAAAAATTATTTTGAATTTTTTCTTTGTTTAAGCGTACGGTGTTAACTGTTTTTTTTAAAAAAAAATATTTTGGATTTTTTTCCTTATATTATGTTTAAGCGTACGGTGTTAATGATTTTATTTTTAATTTTTTTCCTTGTATCATGTTTAAGTGTACGATGTTAACTGTTTTTTTTTTGTAAAAAAAATTATTTTGAATTTTTTTTTGTATTATGTTTTTAAGTATATGGTATCACCAATTTTTTTTTTAATTTTTTTTACAGTATCACCGATTCACAGCATTAAATTATTTATTATATCAAACANGCTCATCCGACACACGACCCTTTTATAATTATGTGTAGTAGGATTTGTATTGACTCATTGATTAAATGCTCAATTATGATATGAACCCGAAAGCCTAAATCCACATTCAATAATTTGTTTGAATCAATGAAATCCGTTAAGAATTGAGTAATATTATTTGAACTTAAAATTTTAATCTAATTTATTGATTTAATGAAGTGGCTTCATTAGAACTACTAGATTAACATCAAGTTTTAATATTTGATAGGACGTGCAATCAACCCAAATATCATAGTTAATTACATCAATAAATTAGTTCCAATAGTATTGCTATTAAGAATTTTTCATCCTTAGTTACTTCATTTGTATGCCTAATTATAGTCTTCTGGTATGTAAAGGGACTTCTCTACCAAATCTTTTACTTTGGAAAAACTGGTCCACAAAAGCGGCAGTCAGTTCTTTAATGGAATTTAATCTAACTGAAAATTTAAAGAGCAATGTTATGTCGTCTCAATCTACGGTCAAAATTTGTATTCCAAATAAAGAAAATAATTGGATAGTGGGTTCCATTTAAAAAATTTGATGAAACCTATTCATCCAATAGTCCTTTCATTTGGGATAAAAATTTGAGTTATAAAGTATTTCTCAAATTTAAATGAACTAAAAACATTCATTGACTAGTCTCTAGCTTATCCAAATCTCTTTTGATCCTATTGTTTTTTAAATTTTATTCAATGATAGATTATGTATTCTTAATTCACATAGGACTCGCTTTTTATTATTAAGCCCTCTAAATGGTATATGGTAAGTGAACCCTTGTCTGAAATTGAAATTTTTTTACATTAGACGGATCTCACTTCGCCTTAAAGTGCATAATTGTAACATTATGATGTTTATAATTTTATTTTAACAGACTCCGTCAACTGTTGATAAAATCTCACCCAAGTCACCCGCATAGCATCTATTGAATAGAATGTCTTGTATTTGCTGTTAGTGCCATGGAGAAATTTCATCTAAAAAATATCCCCTATCGAGAGACTTGATCACCTGCTTTTTTTTGTCATTTTTTAAAACTCCTTAGTGTAATCTGTAATAAATCTAAATGTCTCGAGGGGTGAGTATAATTTGTCTAATTTCTAGATCTTGTGGTTTTATCTATAATTTCTTGCTATGTTCTTGCGGCACTTGTAAGTCAAACAAGTTTGTATCCATTTGTTTGAGTAGATCAACCACGTAAGGTAATCTCAAATGGGACTTGGGTGACATTCTTTGCCCATAATCTCCATTTATTAGGGATCAATATAGCTCTCGGTCCACTGAATGTCCGGCGGACACCATACCCCGGGCTCAAACAACTCGTATGACTGGAATTCGACGGGATTTACTGATGTCATTGGAGTGACCTAAAGGACAAGGAACAAGGAATAATCGTCCACGCCATCACATTAACATGGGGAAACAGAACTAGATCCCTTGAATACTTGAAAAGGGCATGACCCTTGCTTATGTGGACTACCCGGACGATAGCCTGAGGCGCGTCCCATTTAATGCTCGTCATTAATCAATGAATGCCCAGCGTTGGTCATTAAATGCTTTGCATGTCACATTGAGTAATTAGGGTTATCTTTGTGGCATTTACCCCAAGCACCTAGAGATTATTCATAGGGCTAGTAAATGCGTGATTTGATAAGTCACTATGTAATGCGATCTACATGATTCCATGCTAGCACCTCTCAAGATATAGGGGTTGTTTGTTTGCAAGATATGGGTGGTGTAAAAGGGTAAAATTAGAGAAATAGTACGTATGACTCATCTTATATCTTGTTTGTTTGATATTTTTTAATTAATATTATTTTTTGGATCGTAATACTGACCTAGTGTGAATAGTGACTTAAATGTCTTCTATATGATACTATTAAATACCACCTATCAGGTGATATTATCTTTCCGGTATAAATGAAAGGACAATATAAGAGAGTAAAATGATATGAATGTCCTCTTCTGTTAAGAGTTTATATATAAAAAATTTATTTTAAATTTTTTCTTTATATTATGTTTAAGCGTACTGTGTCACTGGTTTTTTTTATTTTTTTTTATAAAATTATTTTAAATTTTTTCCTTATATTATGTTTAAGCGTACGGTGTCACCGAATTTTTTTAAAAAAAAATATTTTGAATTGTTTTTCCTTATATTATGTTTAAGCGTATGGTGTTACCGATTTTTTTTTAAAATTATTTTGAATTTTTTCCTTATATTATGTTTAAGCGTATGTTGTCACCGTTTTTTTTTTTAATTTTATATTATCTTTAAGCGTACAATGTTAATGGTTTTTTTTTAAATTTTTAAAAAAAATTATTTTGAATTTTTTCTTTGTTTAAGCGTACGGTGTTAACTGTTTTTTTTAAAAAAAAATATTTTGGATTTTTTTCCTTATATTATGTTTAAGCGTACGGTGTTAATGATTTTATTTTTAATTTTTTTCCTTGTATCATGTTTAAGTGTACGATGTTAACTGTTTTTTTTTTGTAAAAAAAATTATTTTGAATTTTTTTTTGTATTATGTTTTTAAGTATATGGTATCACCAATTTTTTTTTTAATTTTTTTTACAGTATCACCGATTCACAGCATTAAATTATTTATTATACCAAAGATTGTGTAAAAGCGTTACACAAACGGAGAAATGAAATGAGAGATATTAAGGGTAAAATGATATATTTGTTATATAAGATGTGATAGAATAGATGGTTGTTTGTGGGATCCATCATAGTACCTTTCGAACAAACAAATAAGGGGAAAGATGGAATAAAAGTTTAAGACCGGATATAATATATCATTGGATATGAGTGAAATGAAAATGATTTCTAATATCNCTGGTCCACAAAAGCGGCAGTCAGCTCTTTAATGGAATTTAATCTAACTGAAAATTTAAAGAGCAATGTTATGTCGTCTCAATCTACGGTCAAAATTTGTATTCCAAATAAAGAAAATAATTGGATAGTGGGTTTCATTTAAAAAATTTGATAAAACTCATTCATCCAATAATCCCTTTATTTGGGATAAAAATTTGAGTTATAAAGTATTTCTCAAATTTAAATGAACTAAAAACATTCATTGACTAGTCTCTAGCTTATCCAAATCTCTTTTGATCCTATTGTTTTTTAAATTTTATTCAATGATAGATTATGTATTCTTAATTCACATAGGACTCGCTTTTTATTATTAGGCCCTCTAAATGGTATATGGTCAGTGAACCCTTGTCTGAAATTGAAATTTTTTTACATTAGACGGATCTCACTTCGCCTTAAAGTGCATAATTGTAACATTATAATGTTTATAATTTTATTTTAACAGACTCCGTCAACTGTTGATAAAATCTCACCCAAGTCACCCGCATAGCATCTATTGAATAGAATGTCTTGTATTTGCTGTTAGTGCCATGGAGAAATTTCATCTAAAAAATATCCCCTATCGAGAGACTTGATCACCTGCTTTTTTTTGTCATTTTTTAAAACTCCTTAGTGTAATCTGTAATAAATCTAAATGTCTTGAGGGGTGAGTATAATTTGTCTAATTTCTAGATCTTGCGGTTTTATCTATAATTTCTTGCTATGTTCTTGCGGCACTTGTAAGTCAAACAAGTTTGTATCCATTTGTTTGAGTAGATCAACCACGTAAGGTAATCTCAAATGGGACTTGGGTGACATTCTTTGCCCATAATCTCCATTTATTAGGGATCAATATAGCTCTCGGTCCACTGAATGTCCGGCGGACACCATACCCCGGGCTCAAACAACTCGTATGACTGGAATTCGACGGGATTTACTGATGTCATTGGAGTGACCGAAAGGACAAGGAACAAGGAATAATCGTCCACGCCATCACATTAACATGGGGAAACAGAACTAGATCCCTTGAATACTTGAAAAGGGCATGACCCTTGCTTATGTGGACTACCCGGACGATAGCCTGAGGCGCGTCCCATTTAATGCTCGTCATTAATCAATGAATGCCCAGCGTTGGTCATTAAATGCTTTGCATGTCACATTGAGTAATTAGGGTTATCTTTGTGGCATTTACCCCAAGCACCTAGAGATTATTCATAGGGCTAGTAAATGCGTGATTTGATAAGTCACTATGTAATGCGATCTACATGATTCCATGCTAGCACCTCTCAAGATATAGGGGTTGTTTGTTTGCAAGATATGGGTGGTGTAAAAGGGTGGAATTAGAGAAATAGTACGTATGACTCATCTTATATCTTGTTTGTTTGATATTTTTTAATTAATATTATTTTTTGGATCGTAATACTGACCTAGTGTGAATAGTGACTTAAATGTCTTCTATATGATACTATTAAATACCACCTATCAGGTGATATTATCTTTCCGGTATAAATGAAAGGACAATATAAGAGAGTAAAATGATATGAATGTCCTCTTCTGTTAAGAGTTTATATATAAAAAATTTATTTTAAATTTTTTCTTTATATTATGTTTAAGCGTACTGTGTCACTGGTTTTTTTTATTTTTTTTTATAAAATTATTTTAAATTTTTTCCTTATATTATGTTTAAGCATACAGTGTCACCGAATTTTTTTAAAAAAAAATATTTTGAATTGTTTTTCCTTATATTATGTTTAAGCGTATGGTGTTACCGATTTTTTTTTAAAATTATTTTGAATTTTTTCCTTATATTATGTTTAAGCGTATGTTGTCACCGTTTTTTTTTTTAATTTTATATTATCTTTAAGCGTACAATGTTAATGGTTTTTTTTTAAATTTTTAAAAAAAATTATTTTGAATTTTTTCTTTGTTTAAGCGTACGGTGTTAACTGTTTTTTTTAAAAAAAAATATTTTGGATTTTTTTCCTTATATTATGTTTAAGCGTACGGTGTTAATGATTTTATTTTTAATTTTTTTCCTTGTATCATGTTTAAGTGTACGATGTTAACTGTTTTTTTTTTGTAAAAAAAATTATTTTGAATTTTTTTTTGTATTATGTTTTTAAGTATATGGTATCACCAATTTTTTTTTTAATTTTTTTTACAGTATCACCGATTCACAGCATTAAATTATTTATTATATCAAACATTGTGTAAAAGCGTTACACAAACGGAGAAATGAAATGAGAGATATTAAGGGTAAAATGATATATTTGTTATATAAGATGTGATAGAATAGATGGTTGTTTGTGAGATCCATCATAGTACCTTTCGAACAAACAAATAAGGGGAAAGATGGAATAAAAGTTTAAGACCGGATATAATATATCATTGGATATGAGTGAAATGAAAATGATTTCTAATATCACCCAAATCTAATACTGCAAACAAACAGGTCCTAGGTTTACACATGAACCTATCTTACATTATAGCATTTATATATTCTCACTTAAACGTCAATTGATTTAGGCATAAGAGGAAAGACATCGGATATATATCTGGACCCTTTTTTAAACCTTTTCCTTGTTTCAGAAATCTCATATGTGGTTCAACCAAGTGTCGTTAGCTTACCAATGAGTTTTTTGTGTAATGATACTCCTTATCTTATAAAGGTTTTACTTTTATGAGGTTAATAGTTCAAGTCCCCCTCTCCCTTCTCCTTCCTCTTCCTCTTCCTCTTCCCATCCCCCAAAAAAAAAGTGTTGATAACTCAAATATTGCACAGAAGTCACCTCGTGCACCCATTGTGAAAATTGGTGAATTTCCACTATTTAAAAAAGAAAAGATAAATCAAATTCGAAAACAAATTGAAAAGTTTTTCAAAAAAAAACCAAAAATTTTCCGGGTTGAACATTTGTGGTGATTTAATAGAATTCATTTTCTAAATTCAGGAAACAGGCATTTTAAAATTACACTTTCAATATTATGAAAAACATGATAACTTATATTCAAATTTGGTGAACTTTGAAAATTTTGAATTGCAAACAAATTGGTAATCAACTAAAGATGGTCAGAGTGATACTCGGGCAACGTGATTCTTCATAAACATTCGGACATGACAATTCATAAATGCCTAGTGCCACATTTTAAGAACTGTATTGGATAAATAATTCTAGTGTATGATCGCTTTGGCGAGCTTTCATGGACAAGGCCAAATGATGGTAGCCTGTTAAATCCTCACACATGTACGTTTCAGTGACATGATATCACAGAACCCGATGGCAACCTTAATCATCTTACATTGCAGTCCATCCAAACGACAACTATTCCTCGAGAAGCTGATGTTTTTAAAACAAGGTCAGAGTACCAAACTCCTCACAATGGTATCATATCAAATTATAAGACCCTGAGAGGTTAGGACTTCTTTTATCTTTAAAAGCTAGTCAAGCAACATGTATAATATGCATATAGCCTTGGAGGGAGTACAATTGTTTGTTCTGAACTAGGACATATCAATAAAGGAAATCGTGTCTTAATTTGGCCGTAATAAGAATTGAGACCAATCTAAAGTAAAAGTATGACACAATCAAAAAATTATGTTTTTTTTTTTTGAAAGTTCCGATCTAGAGAGGGCTTCGAAGATTTTTTGCGGTAGACCTTGAGCAAGCACAATTAGCGAGTCCCTAAGGATTCCAAAGCTGAAAGTCAAGTCATAGTGACTCCCAACCTATAATTATAAAGGGTCACTTGCATGTTAAATGCTTGTTGCATTGAAGAAAAACAACATTATAGAATTGTGCTGTCAATATTATGCGACAAAAAATGATAGATTCAGTCAAATCTCACGATGAAATTCAATCTTATAAGAGGTAAGAAGTAACGCCTCGAATTTTTCTTTTAAAAAAAAACTCGGTCGTTATTAAAGAATAAAACTACACATAACTAACAATAACTTTCCTTGCATTATTATATTCAGCATACGATTATATAATCTTTCCTCGATTAGTTAAAATATTTTTGATATAACATAAAAAGAACAAATAATAGTAGTCTCTATGTCCATCGTCCTTTCAGTTTGTTCTCCAACTTGACTTTATTTTTCTAAAAAATGTTAGATATGGATGAGCTCACCAATCCCGTAAGATAACGTTTATCAAGGATTATGCATAATATAAAACAATGCATAATATAATTAAACAATGGATAAATGCAGGAATAGAGCAAAGTAATGAATTAAATAAATCAATTTTAGCACATATCGATCATATCAATCCGCAAATTTTCTGGTTTACGCATGAACCACCTCTGGAGAAAAATTTTGGGGTCTTGCACCCTAAAGAACTCAATGCCCTTCTTACTTTTCTGGGAACACCAATACCAAGAATTATGTGATGCTACACAGGCTACCACGACAACCTATATTACTAACCAGTGAATCCAAGAACTAGTAAGAATCATGTGAATCCTCATTAGGACTATGCATCTATTAACCCTCTACTCTCGATTATGTGCATCCATAGTAATTTTCTCAAAATTATAAAATAAAGTTATATCGTAGTCAGACCCAACAACAAGTAAAGAAATCAAACATTAAATAATAATAAAAAAATATTTATTATGGAACATGGTTTCACAAGATAATTAGGGTTTCGATATAAATAAAAAAAATAAAACATGTGCATGATCACAATTTATTTATAAAACCCTAGTTTGACCTCATGATTAAAACGATATAATATTACATTACATAATTAAAAATATATTTGATATGAAACCCCCAAACATGCATGAAATGCATCAATGATAGTAAAAGATAAAAAAAACCCTACCTCTGACGTTTCTGTAACTCGATACCATGTACTGTGACAAAACAACTAAAATAATATTTTATAATAACAATAGGTAATAAGAGCTTTGTTAAGTTAAAATAATTTTTGGAATAATTAACGAAAAATAATGGTACTTAAATTTGATCCAAAAATATTTAATAAGGATTAACTTTAAGTAACTCGAATCTATAGAATTACTAAATAATAACTAAAAAAATCTTACCCAAAAATTTTGATCACAAAAGTTAACTCTTATGTCAACAAATTTTTGATGATGCACAAATTAGTTTGCACATCACCTGTCAAGTAAGCAGTTCAAAATGCAGTAAATAAGTAGAGAAAGAGAAAAAACAAAATTTATAGTGGCTCGGTCAATGTGACCTACATCCACTTTGAATGGTAAGGGTCGTTGGGTATTTTATTAGCTCAAGTGCGTAGGGAAAGTAAAGAGTTACAAGCTTTGAGAGGGTGAGGAGAGAATTATGCTCAAATAAGTGTGATGCCCCCCAAGTGTTGGCGAAGCTTACATTTTATAGTCGTCTCATAACACATAGTAATTAAATAGCTAGTCTGCCGGTCATAATGGATTGGGATGATTTAATAGTAATTAAATAGCTGATCCGGTGCAGGTGGCAATCTCTTCTCAACCAGCAAGGCAGTTATAATACTCTCTATAGGACTCAGTCAATGGATGAGGTGAGGGTTGACTCTTTCCAAGGCAGCTAGAAGAAGGCTCTTGGATGACCCTTACTCCAAGGTAGCTAGGAGGAGGCTCTTGGATGACCTTGTGTGCTCCCTGCTGATATAGCTCCTTAAGCTTGACCAGGTTGGCCACATTGGGCTGGACTTGATGGATCTTTTGAAGTTGGGCCTTTAACTTGGACCGGGATTATAACATGATTTGGGCCTTTGGGCTTGGCCCATCATTTGCCCCTAATTCCTTGCATCTAACGGAATTTCGAAAGGAAGACATTCAGTTTGATTTTGAATTTTCAATTGATCGGCATAATTGGAAAAACTTCGAGAGGCCAAAATCAGTGCTTCTAGGCCTTTTTTGGACTTTTGATAGAATCTTTCATTACCATAAGTGGTGAATTTATTAGGGCTCGCCGAAAGCTTCGATTTGACATATTATAGGCCTCGTTTGGAGTTACGAATCAAAAGTTACGATCAAAATAGCGTGCAACCCTTTTAAAATTTGAATTTTTTGAAGACTCCTCTTGATTGAAGACTCCCTCCCTTCCAAAAGACTCCTTTTATCCATGGGACTCCCTTAACTATATAAAATTCCTCTTTCACTTCTCCTTTTGGATTCTTGAAGAGCTCTAGTCACAAATTTGGGTTTTTTGATTTTTCTTTCCTTAAGAGGATTTAAAAAACCCTAGGTATAAATAAGGAGCTTCTTTCCTATTCCACCTATTCCATAGAAATTTGAGAGAGTGAAGGGGAGTGCTCTTCTTGAAAGTCTTCAAGAAACTTCTTCAGTTTGAGCATTTCAAAGAGCTATGTTGATTGAAGGAAAAGATGGGTCAGTACCTATCGATCTTGAAGAGACTAGAGTTGTCCCAGGAGAAGAGGGTGGTGAGGTGCCTGCTGCCATGTGTGGGATTCACGGGCATGCAGCACAGTAGGACCGTGAGAGCAAATGGGGCACCTCTGCTGGGCGCACATCAAAAGTGGGTGTGGAGGCTTCAAAAAGGGCTATTTTGGGTGAATAAGAACTGAGAGGAGCTGTCCCGGGTAAGCAGCAGGAACTGAGATGAGCTATCCTGGGCAATCAGCAGGCTATTTTGGGCGAGCAGGGTGTTGATCTGGGCGCCAAAGGTGAAGATCTGGACAGCCTGGGCAAGCTGCCTGCGCGTACAGACTGCTTGGGCGAGTGGACTAGGTGCGCGGACAGCCTGAGCGAGCAGCCTAGACCCGCGACTAGGGCACACAAGATGGAGAGGCAAGCAGCCCAGGCGGCCAGACGAGTCGGCGTCAGCAATGGGCTGGTTCCTTCGAGTGGAACTCCTCAAAGTCAGATTCCTCGAGATCTCCCTGGTGATGGCTCAAGCAACTCTTCCCATCCTCGTAACAAAAAACACTGAGGAGAGGTAACCCTNGCTGGTTCCTTCGAGTGGAACTCCTCAAAGTCAGATTCCTCGAGATCTCCCTGGTGGTGGCTCAAGCAACTCTTCCCATCCTCGTAACAAAAAACACTGAGGAGAGGTAACCCTTGATGATGATGGGTCTAAAGTGAGTACTATTTCTAGCACTTTAAATACAGATGCTGACATTTTGTGAATTTTTGCTACCTTCCACTATCCTGTGCCGTCGAGATGAGATAGGTGAGCCCGCCTCTAATGACTCCTCTGGTGATATTGTCATCTATGAGGAGATGCTTGAGGCTGGGTTTAGGTTCCTCGTGTCTCCTTTTATTTGCCACATTCTCCATTATTTTTCATTCACATCGGGCGACTGTCACCCAATGATTGGAGAGTTTTACTGTGCTTTCTAGTACTATGAAGGAAGGTGCATCATGAGGATGCATCTCCTGTTGAGTTTCATGCAGCGTATACATTGAGCGAGACTCGTACTCCCAATCGGGGTTGGTACTATTTTACTACAAGAGACAAGTTGATTATTGAACTGCGCTCCAATTGTCATAATTGAAAATCTCGCTTTATATTTGTCAGCGGTGAGTGGGTTGTAGAGGCCGATAAGACTTTGGTACCAACAGGATGGGGTACTCTTGAGAAGCTTGGTATGCCTTGTACTTACTTTCTCTCCTTTGCTTTTTTTTTTTCTTTTTTTTTTTTACTCATTATTCCTCTTGTAGATTCTCCTGTGCTTTCTAAAGATCAAGAGTGGAAATTGCAGGCTGTGAAGGCTTATCCAGAAAAAAGACTTTGGAGTCCTTATGTCCAAAGATTGTGGTGGGGCTACTGGACTATCTCCAGTATCCTTTTTGAAAAGAAAAGGTATGTTGATTATTTTGTATTTTTCCCCTTTACTTGGTACTTTTCATCTAGATAATCCTTTATTTTCTTTGCAGCAATAGATAGAAAGGTAATTGGGTCTCGTCTATCTGGTAGGAGCCCTCCTCCTCCTCCTAAGGTGGCAAGGACGGACGATGCCTCCCAAGTGACTTCTCCAATAGCGCCACTCAAGGTGTGCTCTCCTCGAGTAACTCCTCTAGTGGTACCCCGAGCGCACTCTCATCAAGTGACCCTTCTAGTAGTCTCTCCTCAGTCAGAGACTCCTTTAATTGCATCTCCTACTCTAGAGTTCCCCTTGTTGGTCATACCTTCTACCCCCTGTTTACCATTCTTCCTATGGGAACTTCCAGAAGGGCATTGATTCAGATAAGCTCCATGCTAGGTAACACGCCAGTTATAAAGGATCGACTTGGGAGGTTTGTGTTTCCCAACGATGTTTGCGAGATTAGTGCTCTGGGCACCAAGGGAATCTTTAGCTCTTTCTTGGAAGGCCTGGCTCAGGTAAGGGTCTGTTGTCTCCCTTTCTCCAGTCCCTTCTTAAGCTTCTGACATTCCTTTGAATTTTATCTTTCTTCAGGCTTCTACTGCATCTATACACTTTCAAGGGCCTATTCTCACGCCAAAGCTGAAGTAGGATCATGATGTTGTGCAAAAAGAGCTCTTTGTTATTCAAGGGAAGATTGCTGAGCTTGAAGCTGTTGGCAGGACTTCTGAGGCTAATCTTGTGGCGACCCATGAGAGGGCGACTAGGCCTNGTAGGATCATGATGTTGTGCAAAAAGAGCTCTTTGTTATTCAAGGGAAGATTGCTGAGCTTGAAGCTGTTGGCAGGACTTCTGAGGCTAATCTTGTGGTGACCCATGAGAGGGCGACTAGGCCTGAGACTAAGCTTTCGACGACCCATGGGAGGGCGTCCAAGCTCAAGGCAGAGCTTGTGGAGGCCCGTGAAAGGGCAATTTAGCTTGATTCTGAGCTTTTAACGACCCATGAGAGGGACGCGCTCAGGGAGGCTAAGCTTGTGGAGGCCCGTGAGAAGGTCATGCTCAATTAGGCTGAGCTTGCAAAGACTAGCAAGAGGGTCATGCTCAGAGAGGCTGTCGCAAAGGCAGAGGTGAAGGCTACTCAGGAAAAAGCTTCTCAGGATGAGGTGAACGGCCCTGCAGATGCTTTCATTGACAGTTATGAGGAGCTCCGGGGAAAGATTTATGCTTTTTTCCCTGATATTGACCTTTCAGGCTTCGTGTCAACTAACGCACCTGATGATGGTGATGGAGGCTCTGATGATACTGAGGATGATGATGAGGAGGAAGAAGACAATCATGAGAGTAGTTAGGGTGTTGGGGACTTTTGATTTTTTTTTTCTTTTTTTTTTTTTTAGAAAGGTGGTATGTAGCCTCACTTTTGTAAAAATGGTTTTTTGCCACTATTGCTCCTTTGAAATTGAATACAAAAATGCAAATATATTTTTGGAGTAAATCTAAGAAGTTTTATTCATTCACTGTTTATGTAAAGCAATATCAGGTAATAGTCCCAAATAAGTACATTAAATAAAATCAAGTTCCCCAACTTTATTACTTTGACTCTCTTAAAGTGTCATTGGTAGTACCTCTTCAAGTGTTCAGCGTTCTATGGATAGTGTAAGACCTTCCCCTCAGAATTCTAGATCTTGTAGGTGTCTGGCGTCACCACTTCTATTACGAGGTAGGGTCCTTCCCAATTTGGTCCCAACTTTCCTTCGTGTGAATCCTTTGTGGCGAGGATCACTTTTTTGAGCACCAAGTCTCCTGGTCAAAAAAAATGAGGCCTCACCCTCGAGTTATAGTACTTTATCATGTGATACTTGTTCTCCACATTGCGGACCATAACCATTTCCCTTACCTCCTCTACCAAGTCAAGGTTGATGTGGAGTCCTTCGTTGTTGGTGATGAGGTCGTGGTGTTGGACCCTTAGAGAATGTATCTCGATCTCCACAGGGATGACTGCATCAATTCCAAAGGTGAAGGAGAAGGGGTTTCTCCCATTGGAGTTCTAGGTGTGGTTTGGTAGGTCCATAATATGCCTGGAAGCTCATCAACCCAAAGACCCTTCGCTTTTTCGAGCCTTGTCTTTAGGTTGCGTAAAACCATTCTCACCATGACTTCTGCTTGTCCGTTTGCCTGTGGGTGCGCTGGGCTGGAATAAGGCTGCTTTATTTGAAGGTTGGAGTAGAAGGAGTTCAGGAGCTTGTTGTCAAACTGTTTGGCGTTGTTGCTGACAATGGTGTAAGGTATCCCAAAGCAACAGACCAGGTTTTTCTGGATAAAATCTT
This sequence comes from Ilex paraguariensis, assembly GCA_963454935.2. Classification (NCBI taxonomy): domain Eukaryota; kingdom Viridiplantae; phylum Streptophyta; class Magnoliopsida; order Aquifoliales; family Aquifoliaceae; genus Ilex; species Ilex paraguariensis. The sequence goes on from CAUOFW020003503.1 coordinate 433,121, forward strand.
TAACCTTTGCGTTTGTTATCTTTGCTAAGGGTTTGGCCTCTGTCCATTTAGTAAAGTAATCCATCGCTACCACCACGAACTTGCACTACCCTTTGCTGAGAGGTAGGGGTCTAGGATGTCGATGCCCCATTTGGAGAAGGGCCATAAACGTGTGATAACCGTGAGTTCCCCTAGCAGCTACTTGGGCACAGTGGTGAAGCGCTAACACTTGTCACACTTTCTGGCAAATTCTTATGCGTCCCTCACCATGCTAGGCCAGAAGTAGTCTTGTTTGAGCGCCTTGTGGGGGAGGGAGCATCTTCCAGAGTGATTCCCATAAATTCCTTCATGGATCTCCCGTAGGGCATAGTTGGCTTCTTTAGGCAAAGGCATCGTAATAACAATAATGAGTAGCCCTTTTTGTACAATGTATCTTGAAATATAGTAAACTTAGAGGCTCTCATCCTGAGCTTTCTGGCCTCGAGGGGATCATCTGGCAATATACCCTTCTGGAGGTATGCTCTTATCGGGGTCATCCAATTTGACTCGACGGACGTATAATTTACATTTGTGACTTCTACGTCTAACTCGCTTGCTTCGAACTGCTGACCAATGAATGTTGGCCCTAGTGGAGTTTCTGAGGATGAGGCAAGCTTGGCTAGTGTATCCGCAACCATATTGTCCTCTCTCGGGATGTGGCAGATTTGGAAGTATTGGAACTTGGCAATCAAGGCTTTCACCATGGCAAGATACTCCTGTATTCTGGTTCCTTTTTGCCTCAAACTCACCCTTCACTTGGTTGACTATCAGTTGGAAATCGTTGTAAGTACTAAGGTTGGGACTCCATCTCTATTGCCAATTTAGGCCGGACAGGAGTGCCTCATATTCTACCTTATTATTGGAGGTGATGAAATAGAGCTTTACAGCATACTTGATGGGGGTGCCTTTGGGGCTGATCAGAATTAAGCTTGTTCCACCTCCATCATTTGTTGAGGAGTCATCCATATAAAGGTTCCAGAGGGGTGGAGAGGAGGGCTCGAAGATCGTTGTGGGAGTAGGTTGGGGTGCCTGGGTGACTAGCCTAGGCGCCTGGGCACCTGGATGGTCTGGGAGCTTGGGAGTCCTCACTGGGCATCTATTTGTCCTCACCGAGTGTCTGGTTGTCCTCGCTAGGTGTCTGATTGTCCTAGTCAGGCGTTAGATTGTTTTGCACGTCTAGGCTCGATGTTTGAAGTGTGGAAAGCTCATTGGTCTCCCACTCACTGGTGTAAGCTCAACAATAAAATCTGTCAAGGCTTGTGTTTTGATGGCCGCCCTTGGTTGGTATTGAATATCGAACTCCCCTAGTTTCACTGCCCACTTGAGGAGTCTTCCAAATACATCTGATTTTTCCAAAACTCTCTTTAGAGGCTGGTCTGTGATCACAACCATAGTGTGATTTTGAAAATAATGTCATAGATGCCTAGCTATTGAGATGAGGGCGAATTCTAGCTTTTCTAGCTTTGAATATCTGATTTCTACTCCTCGGTATACTCTGCTCACATAATAGATGGGCTTTTGCACTCTATCATTGTTGCTGACTAGGACAGAGTTTACTGCCTAAGGGGAAGCAGAAAGGTATAGATATAATATTTCTTCTGGTGTAGCATGTGAAAGGAGAGGAGGCGCAGCCAAGTAGGCTCTGAGCCTTTGAAAGGCCTCCTCAGACTCAGGTCCTCACTTGAAAGCTTTTTGGAGAATCTTAAAGAAAGGCAAGCATTTGTCTGCAGACTTGAAAACAAACCTGTTGAGTGCTGCAATTCTCCCATTAAGGCTCTGGAGCTCCTTGGTCAAGAAAGGCAACTTCATAGCTAGGATGGTCTTGATCTTGTCGGGGTTTACCTCAATTCCCTTCTNTATAATATTTCTTCTGGTGTAGCATGTGAAAGGAGAGGAGGCGCAGCCAAGTAGGCTCTGAGCCTTTGAAAGGCTTCCTCAGACTCAGGTCCTCACTTGAAAGCTTTTTGGAGAATCTTAAAGAAAGGCAAGCATTTGTCTGCAGACTTGGAAACAAACCTGTTGAGTGCTGCAATTCTCCCATTAAGGCTCTGGAGCTCCTTGGTCAAGAAAGGCAACTTCATATCTAGGATGGTCTTGATCTTGTCGGGGTTTACCTCAATTCCCTTTTGGTTGACCATAAAGCCTTGGAATTTTCCTAACGCTACGCCAAAGGCATACTTCTCTGGATTCAGCTTCATATGGTATGACTTGAGAACATTGAAAGTTCCTTGGAGGTGGTCAATGTGGTCTGCTGCAATGATGCTTTTCACCAACATGTCTTCCACATAAACCTCCATCATTTGCCCGATCTGAGATTGGAACATCTTGTTCACCAAATATTAATACGTTGCTCCTGTGTTCTTTAGCGTGAAGGGCATGACCCTGTAACAGTAGGTCCCCTTCGGAGTGATAAATGATATCTTCTCCTGGTCTGGGGGTGCATGCTAATCTGGTTATACCCAAAATACGCATCCAAAAAGGAGAGCAATTCATGTCCTGCGGTGGCGTTGATGAGGAGATNCGGAGTGATAAATGATATCTTCTCCTGGTCTGGGGGTGCATGCTAATCTGGTTATATCCAGAATACGCATCCAAAAAGGAGAGCAATTCATGTCCTGTGGTGGCGTTGATGAGGAGGTCAATTCGTGGCAGTGGGTAATTGTCTTTTGGGAACACCTTGTTGAGTTCGGTAAAGTTAACGCAGAGACGCCACTTTTCATTGGCTTTAGCCACCATCACCACATTTGAGAGCCACTCAAGATATGTCACTTCTATGACTGCCCCGTTTTCTATCAACTTTTTCACCTCCTTATCCGTCGCTTAGGCCTTTTAGTGGAGGTTCCCCTTAGCTTTTGGTGAACAAGTTTGTGGTGAGGATTAACATGAGGCAATGGGTGGTGACCTTAAGGTCAATACCCTCGAGATCTGCATGCGACCATGTGAAAACGTCCATGTTGTGCCTTAGAAAGTCTATGAGCTGGCATACCAAATCTTCAGAAAGGGAAGAGTCAATGTGTACTCTTCTATCCAGATATTCCTTATCTAGGACCACCGGTCTGAGCTCCTCTACTGGTTCTCCTCTTTCCAACTTGGCAGCATCTCTCGGGTCAAGGACCTCTACTTGCAATGCCTTCGNTCTTCAGAAAGGGAAGAGTCAATGTGTACTCTTCTATCCAGATATTCCTTATCTAGGACCACCGGTCTGAGCTCCTCTACTAGTTCTCCTCTTTCCAACTTGGCAGCATCTCTCGGGTCAAGGACCTCTACTTGCAATGCCTCTGGTGGCTTGCTCGTCTTCATGAAGGAAACGTAGCATTCTCTTGCAGCTATCAGGTCTTGTCGGACCTCTCCGAATTCGTTCAAGATTGGAAACAGAGGAGCAAATGGTAGGTGGACAGCACAACTCTCAGGGTGTTGAGAGCAGGTCACCCTAGGATTATGTTGTAGGCTAAAGGGCAATNCGTCTTCATGAAGGAAACGTAGCATTCTCTTGCAGCTATCAGGTCTTGTCGGACCTCTCCGAATTCGTTCAAGATTGGAAATAGAGGAGGAAATGGTAGGTGGACAGCACAACTCTCAGGGTGTTGAGAGCAGGTCACCCTAGGATTATGTTGTAGGCTAAAGGGCAATTTATCACTAGGAAGTTGATCATGATTGTGGAGCTTTGGGGTACTACGTCGGCAATGACTTGTAAGGTGATGGACCCTAGGGGATACACTTTCTCCCTTGAGAACCCAATGAGGGGCGACCTGATAGACTGCAATCTTTCTCTGCCCAAGTTGAGCTTGTCGTAAGCCTCTCCGAACAAGATATCTGCAAANTGATCATGATTGTGGAGCTTTGGGGTACTACGTCGGCAATGACTTGTAAGGTGATGGACCCTAGGGGATACACTTTCTCCCTTCAGAACCCAATGAGGGGCGACCTGATAGGCTGCAATCTTTCTCTGCCCAAGTTGAGCTTGTCGTAAGCCTCTCCGAACAAGATATCTGCAAAGCTGTCGCTGTCTACTAGGATCCTTCGTACTTGAAAGTTGGCAATGTTCATAGTGAGCACCAGAGGGTCGTAGTGAGGGTGCTAGATTTCTTCTAAGTCCTTGTCTGAGAAGGATATGACATCGCTGCTACCATACTTAGGCGCCTTGGATGGGCGTAATTCATTCTGGTGTCTAGCTTTCCTAGCATGGGCCTTTATGGCAGAGAGGGATTCTCCTCCTCCTACAAGCCCCCCGAANGAGCACCAGAGGGTCGTAGTGAGGGTGCTAGATTTCTTCTAAGTCCTTGTCTGAGAGGGATATGACATCGCTGCTACCATACTTAGGCGCCTTGGATGGGCGTAATTCATCCGGGTGTCTAGCTTTCCTAGCATGGGCCTTTATGGCAGAGAGGGATTCTCCTCCTCCTACAAGCCCTCTGGAGATGGTGTAAATTTTTTCGATGGGTTGCTGGTCTTCCTGATTATGAGGTAGTGTCGGCGTCTGTCCCTTACCAGTAACATATTGGCGTAGGTGACCCCATTGAATGAGCTTCTCAATTTGTCTTTTGAGGTCATAGTAGTCATCGGTGTCATGATTATGATCGCGATAGAAACGACAATATTTGTTTGGGTTCCTACCGTTTGAAGGAGACTTTATTCTCCCTGGCCATTTTATTGCAGGTTATCCTGGATTTGTGATAGGATGGGCTTGACAGCGACATTGAGGGGAGTGAAGGCTTGTCGATCTCTCTAAGGTGCAAGACCTAGCCGGTCTTTGATAGGTATCATCTCTGTCCTACTGCGCTTGTTATTACTCTCTTTCTTGTCATCCCTGTCTCTTTCTTTTCTTTTCTTTTCTTTTCTCCCCAGTTCTAGAGGACTCACCTCATCTAGACCTTATAATGTCCTCAACATTCATGTATTTTTAGACCTTCGCTAACAGCTTTGGCATGCTATTCGGTAGGTGCTTCATCACTAAGAAGAGGAAGCTCGATGACCGGAGGCCTCTTAAGAAGACGATTATGCTAACCTTATCATCGACTCCTCGACCTGAAGGACCTCCTCGTTAAAACAAGTGAGGTAGCTCCTCAGGCTCTCATCTCAATCCTGCCTTATGCTGAACAGGTGGGTGGCAGGCTTCTGCTGACTGTGTCCTCCAATGAAATGCAAGATGAAAGACTTGCTCAACTCAGCAAATGAGTGAATGGAGGTTGGGAGAGCTTGTCAAACCATTGTTGAGCAAATTCGTTCAAGGTGGTTTGGAACGCTCTACAAATGATTTCGTCTGGAACGTTGTGCAGCTGCATCAAGACCTTAAAAGTTTTAAGGTGGTCCAACAGATCCTTCGTACTGTCAAAGGTTTCGATGGATGACATCTTGAATTTCTGAGCAAGTGGGTAGTTCACCATGTTAGGTTTAAAAGGCGTGTCGGTTCGCCTTATAAGGTAGTCCACTGTCTTGGGTCCCTGTGCCTTTATGGCGTTGAATACGTCATCCAGTTGATTTTGCACCTCCTTAATTTTTTCGTCCCAGTGATTGGGAGGAGGTCCTCTGAAATTNTGTTTGGGTTCCTACCGTTTGAAGGAGACTTTATTCTCCCTGGCCATTTTATTGCAGGTTATCCTGGATTTGTGATAGGATGGGCTTGACAGCGACATTGAGGGGAGTGAAGGCTTGTCGATCTCTCTAAGGTGCAAGACCTAGCCGGTCTTTGATAGGTATCATCTCTGTCCTACTGCGCTTGTTATTACTCTCTTTCTTGTCATCCCTGTCTCTTTCTTTTCTTTTCTTTTCTTTTCTCCCCAGTTCTAGAGGACTCACCTCATCTAGACCTTATAATGTCCTCAACATTCATGTATTTTTAGACCTTCGCTAACAGCTTTGGCATGCTATTCGGTAGGTGCTTCATCACTAAGAAGAGGAAGCTCGATGACCGGAGGCCTCTTAAGAAGACGATTATGCTAACCTTATCATCGACTCCTCGACCTGAAGGACCTCCTCGTTAAAACAAGTGAGGTAGCTCCTCAGGCTCTCATCTCAATCCTGCCTTATGCTGAACAGGTGGGTGGCAGGCTTCTGCTGACTGTGTCCTCCAATGAAATGCAAGATGAAAGACTTGCTCAACTCAGCAAATGAGTGAATGGAGGTTGGGAGAGCTTGTCAAACCATTGTTGAGCAAATTCGTTCAAGGTGGTTTGGAACGCTCTACAAATGATTTCGTCTGGAACGTTGTGCAGCTGCATCAAGACCTTAAAAGTTTTAAGGTGGTCCAACAGATCCTTCGTACTGTCAAAGGTTTCGATGGATGACATCTTGAATTTCTGAGCAAGTGGGTAGTTCACCATGTTAGGTTTAAAAGGCGTGTCGGTTCGCCTTATAAGGTAGTCCACTGTCTTGGGTCTCTGTGCCTTCATGGCGTTGAATACGTCATCCAGTTGATTTTGCACCTCCTTAATTTTTTCGTCCCAGTGATTGGGAGGAGGTCCTCTGAAATTATCATGAAAATAGCTCTCATGTTTCATGCTTTGATTTTCACTCTCATCTTCATGCAAATGAGGGTCTCCACCAAGGGAAGCAGGAGCTAGAGGAGGAGGTGAAGGTCCCTCATGGGGGGCCTCTGTGTGGGGTGCCCAAGAGAACTCCCAAATGTGGGTGCCCAGATAGGGAACGCCTAGGTGGGGAGTTCCTTGATGACCAGAGCATGAAACTCCTCTGACTTGAGGTATAGGTTATGCTCCTCCTTGTTATCTGAGCATTAGTTATAGAATCTGATGGTTCTAGGCTATAAGTTGCTACAATGTGTCTAGCATCTTTTGTGCATTTGGGATAGGATTGGCAAGTAGAGGAGCAACCTCCTCCTCCCGCACTGGATTGTCTTCAGGCTGATTCATGGATCTGGTGGTGATTGCAGTTGATTTAGCAAAGAAAGTGTTTAGGTGAGAATTTTGTCGATTCCCACAAACGGCGCCAAATTGATATGTATAAATTAGTTTGCACACCACCTGTCAAGTAAACAGTACAAAATACAGTAAATAAGTAGAGGAAGAGAGAAGATAAGATTTATAGTGGTTCGATTAACGTGACCTACATCCACTTTGAATGACAAGGGTCACCAGGTATTTTATTAACTCAAGTGTGTAGGGAGAGCAAATGGTTACAAGCTTTGAGAGGGTGAGGAGAGAATTATGTTCAAATGAGGGTGATGCCCCCAAGTGTTGGCGGGGCTTACATTTAATAGTCGCCTCATAACACACAGTAATTGAATAGCTAGTCTGACGGTCATAATGGATTGGAGTGATTTAATAGTTATTAAATAGTTGATTCGACGAAGGTGGCGACCTCTTCTCAACGGATGAGGCATTTACAATACTCTCCATAGAACTCGATCAAAGGATGAGATGATGGTTGACTCTTTCCAAGGCAGTTAAAAAGAGGCTCTTGGATAACCCTTACTCCGAGGTGGCTAGGAGGAGGCTCTTGGATGACCTTATGTGCTCCCTGCTGATGTAGCTCCTTGAGCTTGATGAGGTTGACCAGGTTGGCTACATTGGGCTGGACTTGGTGGATCTCTTAAAGTTAGGCCTTTAACTCGGATGGGGCTTATAACATGAGTTGGGCCGTTGGGCTTGACCTTACAATTTTGACCCATTTTCTTTTTTTTCCTCTCTCTTTCTCTCTCCCTTCCTTTCTTCCTCATTCTCTCTCTTTTTCCTTCTCTGCTGTGCTATTCAAGGGCCCTAGGCTTGGCTATTTATAGTCAATGCCTTGCCTTCCAATCACATAGTTGATGCCATTTTGTTTGGTTGTGCAGCACTTGGACAAATGTCCATTTCTTTGCCATTCTCTTTTTTTTTCTTTTCTTGCACGTTTTATATTTGCTCCACCAATATATTTATTCATTCAATATATATATATATATGTGTGTGTGTGTGTGTGTGTGTGTGTGTGTATGTATATTCATTATATTATTGCGAAACTTGCCCTAAATTATAATCATTTGACTTATTTTTTCGTGAAGAGTTTATATTTGAGGTCTATTTGTTCATAAAAAAATTATATATATATATATATATATTTTTTTAAAATAACCCTAAATTATATAGAATCGTAATTGATGACCTAATTAACGTGTTAATGATTAATATATATATGTGTGTGTGTGTGTCGTCACAATCTATCATTTTCGAAATTCAATACTAACCTTGAAAGTTAACAAAGATAGAGATATTTTATACGCATATTTGCTTCTAGTTCCCACGTAGCTCCTTCAATACCATGATTTTTTCATAGCACCTTTACAAGTGGTTTAACTTTGTTACGTAATATCTGCTCGTTGGTATCGAGAATTTGCACATGTTGTTCTTCTTATGTTCCATTTTCTTGAACTCATACATCCTTCCAGTCAATAATATGAGATGTATCTGGTTCACATTTCCTTAACTTGGATACATGGAACACATCATGTATTCCTGACAACGGAGCTAGCAAGGTAAGCTAATAAGCTACATTTCCAATGCATTGTACTATCTTAAAGGGTCCAATGTATCTGGGGGCCAACTTATCCTTTTTCTAAAATCTTGATATTCTTTTCCTAGGGGATACCTTCAATAATACATAATCACCTACTTGAAATTTCAAGGGTCTCCTCCTTTGATCTGCATAGCTCTTTTGTCGATTTTGAGTCGTGCATAACTGATCCCGAACTACTGAGATCTTCTCAGTGGTTTCTTGGATAATTTCTAGACCAAATAAAATGCTCTCACTAGCTTCAGGCCAAGATAGAGGTGATCTACAAGGTCGTTTGTACAGAGTCTCATACGGAGTCATGCTAATACTGCTTTGATAGTTATTGTTGTTAACAAATTCCACCAATGGAAGATGTTTAGTCCAACTGCCCTTGAAATCTAGAGCGCAAGCTCGTAATATAATTTTCAATATTTGGATCACTCTTTCAGATTGACCATCTGTTTAAGGATGGTCAGCAGTACTGAAATGCAACTCGGTTCCCATGGCTTTTTATAAACACTGCCAAAATTGAGCCACAAAGCGAGTATCTCGATCTAATGCGATTGATAACGGTATCTCATGTAATCTTACAATCTCCTGTATATAAAGTTAACTTAACGTGGCTAAAGTATTAGTATTCTTCATGGCTAAGAAATGGGCTAATTTGGTGAGTCGATCCACTATAACCTATACTACATTGTATCCTTTTGTAATTCTAGGCAATCCGATAAGAAAATCCATAGTGATATGATCTTATTTCCACTCTGGGATAGGTAAGGATTGTAAAAACCCACCAGGTTTCTGACACTCTACTTTTACTTGTTGACATATGACACATCGAGCTATAAATTTAGCTACATCCTTCTTCATTCCTTTCTACCAATATTGGCGCTTCATATCTTGATACATTTTCGTGCTTCTAGGATGTATGAAAAACTTAGAGTGATGGCATTCCCTGAGTATCTATTCTTTCAACTGAGCATTATTGGGTACATAAATTCATCCTTGATATAGTAACTCCCCCTTTTGCAACCATCAATTTTCAAGAGCGTTTCCATCTTCCAGTTGGGTGCGGATGGATTCTAGATAGGAATCCGAACGTTATAATTCAACAACTTTTTGTCGGAGGACAGGTTGAGCAACGAGATTAAACAAACGTGGTTGACCTTCTTCTTCACCCGTCCAGATATCAAAGTCCTCCAATGCCTCCCTCAATCGCTATTTGTCCTTCCGTTGATCACTGTACGTCGGGATTTTCTGCTTAATGCATCAGTTACCACGTTAGCTTTTTCCAGATGGTATTAAAGTGTGAAGTCATCTATGAGATACTCTATCGAGCATCGTTGTCAGAGATTCAAGTCTTTTGAGTGAATACATACTTGATACTTTTGTGATCCGAGTAAATCTGAAATTTTTTTCCATATAGATAACAACGTTATAGCTTCAAAGTAAATACAACAGCTGCCAGTTCCAAATCGTGGATGGAATAGTTTTATTCATGAACTTTTAATTGTCTTGATCCATAAGCAACCACCTTGTTATTTTGCATTAATACACATCCAAGTCCTTGTAATGATATATCTGTATACACATCATACCCCATACCACTTTCGGGAATAGTAAGAATAGGTGTCGTGGTCAACTTCTCTTTTAGGATGTTAAATGTCTATTCACATTCTTTGATCCACTCAAATTTTTCTCCTTTCCGAGTGAGTCTGGTTATAGATAGAGCTATTCTGGAAAATTCTTCCACAAATCTTCGATAGTGTCCTGTCAATCCCAAAAATCTTCAAACTTTTGTTCCATTCTTAGGCCGGTCCCAATTCATTACTGCTTCAACCTTAGCTGGATCCACTGTCACTTCTTCTTTGGATACTACATGCCTAAGAAATTTGACTTATTTCATCTAGAACTCACACTTATTTTTCTTAGTATACAACTTGTGCTCCCTTAATGTTAATAACACTTGGCGAAGATGTTAAACATGCTCCTCACGTGACTTTGAGTAAATGAGAATATCGTCTATAAAGATGATTACAAACTGATCAAGATAAGGCCTGAATACCCGGTGCATCATGTTCATGAAATCTGTAGGTGAATTTGTAAGTTCAAAGGGCATCACCAATAATTCAAAATGTCCATATTGAGTAAAAAAAGCTTTTTTGGGGATATCTGCCTCTCTAATTCTCAATTGATGGTATCTAGTTTGAAGATCAATTTTAGAATAGTAATGAGAACCTCTGAGTTGATCAAATAAGTCATCAATACGTGGTAGAGGATATTTATTCTTTATAGTTACCCGATTCAGCTTCCGATAATCAATACGGAGTCTCAATGTATTATCTTTCTTTTTCACGAAGAGTACAGGAGCACCCCAAGGCGACGTACTTGGTCGAATGAATCCCATAGAAAGATGTTCATCCAGTTATTTTCTTAATTCCTTCAACTCTAATGGTGCCATAAGGTAAGGGGCAATAGATATTAGCTCCATACCATGATTTACCTCAATAGTAAATTATATCTCTCTTTGTGGGAGTAGTCTAGGTAATTCCCCAGAAAATACGTCAAAAAAGTCACATACAACCAAGATGACATCAACTGTGATCTTACTTAGTCTTCCCCAATTAAGTTGGCAAAGAATTCCAAACTACTTTTGTTCCTTGTGGAGAACGGATGTGAATAGTGATGTTCGCCTCTGAATTCGAACCCTACATCTCTCGAGGTGCAAAATTTGATTTTCTTATTATAACAATCCATGATGGCATGATAGCAAGATAATAGGTCTATCCCAAAAATTATGTCATATTCAATTATTTCTAAGGCAACTAGGTCCACAATCAACTCGTTCTCCTTAATTTGGATTATGCAATTTCTGCATATCCTAGTCGTTTTCCAAGAAATCTCCTGTGGATAGGTTTATACACAATATGCGACCAAAGGTTCGAATTTTAACCCTAATGTAGTAGCATATGAAGTGTGAATGAAGAGTGGGTTCCCCCAGATCAAACAAGATACATGCCCAAGAATTATAAATAAGATCGATACCTTCAATCACTTCGTTAGAGGCGTTGCTATCCGATGTAGCCATTGCATAGATCCGAGGTTGGCCTTTGGTAACTTTTGTTCCACTTCCTGACTTTTTTTGTTGTGCCTGATTTGGAAACGACTGTGAAGGTCCAACTTGGGTTATTAGTCCTGCCGTCTGAGTAGGGTAAGGGTGTTGTTGTGGACGAGATTGAACGAATGGATGATAGGAACCTTAATTAGCCGGCCCTTGAGAGGATGTGAAATGACACTGATTTTTATAATGTCCTATTTGCCAACACCCAAAACATCGTATCATTGGATGCTCTGTTCTAATTTCCAGAATTTTGTCCCTGATTCACACTCCTCTTTTCATTGGTACTGGCCATCGATAAGGGGTCATTCTTTGGTGATTACTATTACCACCATTTCTCGTTTGACTTCCTTTGCCTTATTAATGACTTCTGATATTTTGGGCATCCTTCAGGTCTCTTTCTACTAGCATAGCTCTTTTCACCAGTTTCTTATAATTCCTCAGTCGATGCACTACGAGGCTCCCTCGGATAGAAGGTTTAAGACCTTGTTCAAACCATTTGGCCTTCTTGGTATCCGTGAAAACTAATTTCATGGCAAAGCGAGAGAGTTCAACATATTTGGACTCATACTACATGATTGTCAGATTACATTGTTGTAACTCCAGGAAGTCAGAGAACATTTTATCTGTTCTGAACTCGAAAAAATATTTACCATTAAACACTCTTTTGAATGTGGTCCACGTCATTTGATCTACGTCCTTCATTCTTTTGACTGTATCCCACCAGTGATTAGCTTCACTTTTAAAAAGATAAGAGGTCAAGGTAACTCGTAACTCTAGGGCAATATTCATGCAATCTATTACATTTTTCACTTGTCGAAGTTACTTTTTTGCATTAAGTGGCTCTGCACTTCCTTGAAAGGTAGGGGACATTGTTGTAGAAATTCTTGGAGTGTCATCATTCTTCACATTTCGGTCACATTTGCTTGTTCCTGAATTGTNTGGCCTTTGGTAACTTTTGTTCCACTTCCTGACTTTTTTTGTTGTGCCTGATTTGGAAACGACTGTGAAGGTCCAACTTGGGTTATTAGTCCTGCCGTCTAAGTAGGGTAAGGGTGTTGTTGTGGACGAGATTGAACGAATGGATGATAGGAACCTTAATTAGCCGACCCTTGAGAGGATGTGAAATGACACTGATTTTTATAATGTCCTATTTGCCAACACCCAAAACATCGTATCATTGGATGCTCTGTTCTAATTTCCAGAATTTTGTCCCTGATTCACACTCCTCTTTTCATTGGTACTGGCCATCGATAAGGGGTCATTCTTTGGTGATTACTATTACCACCATTTCTCGTTTGACTTCCTTTGCCTTATTAATGACTTCTGATATTTTGGGCATCCTTCAGGTCTCTTTCTACTAGCATAGCTCTTTTCACCAGTTTCTTATAATTCCTCAGTCGATGCACTACGAGGCTCCCTCGGATAGAAGGTTTAAGACCTTGTTCAAACCATTTGGCCTTCTTGGTATCCGTGAAAACTAATTTCATGGCAAAGCGAGAGAGTTCAACATATTTGGACTCATACTACATGATTGTCAGATTACATTGTTGTAACTCCAGGAAGTCAGAGAACATTTTATCTGTTCTGAACTCGAAAAAATATTTACCATTAAACACTCTTTTGAATGTGGTCCACGTCATTTGATCTACGTCCTTCATTCTTTTGACTGTATCCCACCAGTGATTAGCTTCACTTTTAAAAAGATAAGAGGTCAAGGTAACTCGTAACTCTAGGGCAATATTCATGCAATCTATTACATTTTTCACTTGTCGAAGTTACTTTTTTGCATTAAGTGGCTCTGCACTTCCTTGAAAGGTAGGGGACATTGTTGTAGAAATTCTTGGAGTGTCATCATTCTTCACGTTTCGGTCACATTTGCTTGTTCCTGAATTGTCAGTTGTGCTATCGTAATATGATTATTATTTTCTGCCTGTTGGCATGCCAAGGTGGTCAGTTCTCTCAGGCATTGGTAAATGCTGCTCATGGTGTCCTATGGTGCCAAAGGGGACTGGTTATTGGTGGACGTTGATTAGTACTTAAATATAGCATATTATTATGCCTTTTTAGGACTAATTGTACTTTGATAGAGTTCAAGTAAGGATATTTCAGGTTCTAAAGTGATCAAGGGCTCAAGAGTAACAAAAGTCACACTTGAATATCGCACTGGCACATTAGGGAATGAAATTGGAAAGGCTTGAAACAAAGCAATAACATTTGAATGTCAACTCACGTTCGAACGTCCATTTGAACTACGACAAAACCAGCCTACTGAGATACAGTGTGTTGCAGTCAAGCACTAGGACCCTGAGGTACTTGAGTACCATGTTTGAACGCCAACTAACGTTCGAACGTCCACTTAAGTTGATTGAAGGCCAGACTGATGAAACATGGCGTGTTGCAAAAAGCAAGGAAGAAAGTGCACTTGAGTACCACGTTTGAACGTCATTCAACGTTCAAACGTCCCTTGGATTCATTTGAAGAATAGACTTTTGCATAGAGTGGGGAAATGAACTTCACAGAAGACCACTTGAGTGGAAAAGGTTAGGCCCCATCTGGCGTTCGAACGTTTATAAAGCAAGACCAGTAGACATGTTCGAATGTCAGACAACGTTTGAACACCCCTAAAGCAAAATAGAAGACAATGTTCGAACATTGATTCACATTCGAACGTCCTCTACAGACTACCTACAGAGTAATTGGTTTTCATGGGCGGCAGACACTATTCACTCATCCTCTCTTATCTTCTTGTTTCCTCCATCCCTTCCTTGCCTATAAATAGTCTCATGTTGGGAGCTTAAAGGGGGCATTCTTCCTCTTGTAAAGAAAAGGGGTGCAAAATCTTTCTCTTGTAAAGTAGAGTAGAAAGCTAGTTTTTGTACATCTCTTGTTTATGTTTTCATTTTGCATTTGTATCAACCATGATGGAGGCTTAGACTCCCCTTGTAGTTGAAGTTTCTTATTTATTTATGTAAAGTCTTTACATTTATGTTGTGACAATCATGATGGAGGCTTGGACTCTCCTTATAGTTGTACTTGCTTTTATTTACAAGTATCAAGAGAGATAGCTCATCTTTTGGTTGTGGTGGAAACCCTCCAAAAGTAACTAGCTTTCTTCTACTTTTATTATTCATGTATTTCACTTCCATTGGTTGAGCATTCTTCTTTCTTAGAATAATGAAACTCTTCCACTTTTCTAGAGCTTTACCAAAGCTGTGAATGGTGGAACGTGATTCACTTATTCTTCATTGAAGATAAGCTCTTTTTTTAGTTTGCTTCACTTAGTAGCTCTTCTACTTAGAGGGATGGGTATCACTCACTTTTCTAGCTTTACTAAGGCCATGAAAAGTGAGTAGTTCCTCATTCACTCTTTAGTAAGAGGTGATGAATATGTAAAGATTATCCAGAAGTTATGTTTGTGCAAACTCCTTTATGCTTTAATGCTTTATATTCCACTTGCTCATTGAATAGAAAGACCCATTGGTTCAAGGCAAGCACCCCGACTAGCTCTTCATGATAACCTTTCAATCCCCACAATTATTGCACTTTATTCAAAGAATGGACCATTAATGTCATGGTTAGATACCTTATAGAAATACTTGCTTGTTTGTAGACGGGTTAAGTCTCGGCACAGACAATTCTTGTAAACTTCTAGAAAGGAATCAGAACTATATGCTTAATTCTCACAGTCCATCTTTATCTTTCGATTAACTTGTTGTTGACACGGGAGTTAATTGAGTTATAAAACACAAACATAATAAACCAGATAATCAATTACATGTTCTGATCTTCGAACTAAAGAGTGGCTATTATCTTTGTTAATTTATCTTATATTTTGTCTAGAAAACTCTTGAAAAGAATCTTCTATTTTATTCAAGAAATCTCACCACTCTAAACTCTAAAAATTCTTAGTCACTTGGTCTCTATTATTGCTTACTTCAAAACACCAATCATAGTTTCCTGTAGATTCAACTCCGGACTTAATTGGATTATTACTACAACTTGATCACCTACACTTGGGTGTACACATTTCGGATCAAGTCAGACGTCTCTTGTTGGTTATGAGATGTGTTTCTCTCCATCCTATAATACATAGTCCATGATATTATAATTAAATTTACAAACTACCACCACATTCAAAAACTAAAAACAATTCCAATTTCAGATAGTTAGCAAAAAATCATATATCTTAGCATCTTAATTAACAAAAAGGGTTACACTTAGTTTACTATCCTAGATACTACTATTTCATACAAACAAAAGATCTAGGACAGTCACGGTTAGGTGATGCATTATTATATTAAACTTTCGCTATTCTAGGGGTTACTATATCTACAAGCAAAAGTTTTTAGATTAGTGAGGTCAAAAGTGAGATAAAGGAATCAAAGCTTCAAGCCCTTTCACTCGGGCGCACATTCATAGAACTGATAGATAATGCATGATTATTTCCCTCAAGTGGTATAGCATCTGGGCCAACATTGGGTTCACTGGGTCTGAGGTTCAACCATCCATTAGTATTAAACGGGTAAAGAGTTTTTGTTGGTTGTCCCACGTTAGCTACAGTTAGGGCCTACTGGAGGTCTGGTACTACTAACCCATCTATAATCTCTTGATAAAGGGTGGGGTTGGTCTTCATACTAATCGCTTCAAGGATTACCCTCAGTTGTGAGGTCAGCCGGTGGTACACCAGTCTCTTTTGCTTAGCAAAAGGTGTGAAAGGCCAAGTATTAGCTACGTCCTGGACCTCCCGGACTAGCAGATTGTAAGCTTCTAGATTGACTCTATCACTTCGAACTTCATTAGCTATTGTAGACTCCATGTTAGTTTGTGTCATGTAGATATCGTCCCACACTGCCATACCTATATTCATTAAAAAGTTAGTTTTATAGATATAGAAATAAATTGTCCATATTGAAGCATGTGTAGTACTAGTAAATTAACACAAACTATTTATTTTGACTAATTTATTTTCTATAATTCATATGTAAGACCTAATTCCTAGACTCTGATATCACTCTATCACGCCCCGATTTTTTTTTCTTTTTAAAAAAACCCGGTCGTGATTAAATAATAAAACCACACATAACTTATAATAACCTTCCTTGTATTATTATATTCAGCGTATGATTATATAATCTTTCTTCGATTAGTTAAAATATTTTAGATATAACATAAAGAGAACAAATAATAGTAGTCTTTATGTCCATCGTCCTTTCAGCATGTCTTTCTATCTGACTTCATTTTTCTAAAAAATGTTAGATAGGGATGAGTTCACTAGCCCTGTATGATAACGTTTATCAAGGACTATCAAAGTTTTAAAATAATGCATAATATAATTAAACAACGGATAAATGCAGGAATATGACAAAGTAATGAATTAAATAAATAAATTTCAGCACATATTAATCATTTCAATTCGTTAATTTTTTGGTTCATGCATGAACCGCCTTCGGAGAAAAACTTTGGGGTCTTGCACCCTAGGAAACCCAATGCCTTTCTTGCTTTTTTGGGAACAACTAATACCGGGAATTATGTAGTTCCACACAGGCTACCACGACAACCGATATTACTAACCAGTGAATCCAAGAAACTAGTAGGAATCTTGTGAATTCTCGCAAGAACCACACATTTACTAACTTTCTGCCCTTAATTATGTGCATTTATAGTAATTTTCTCAAAATCATAAAATAAAGTTATATCGTAATCAGACCCAACAACAAGAAAATAAATCAAACATTAAATAATAATAGAAAAAAATATTTATTATGTAACGTGGTCTCACAAGATAATTAGGGTTTCGATATAAATAAAAAAAATATAATATGTGCATGATCACAATTTATTTATACAACCCCATTTTGACCCCATGATTAAAAAGATATAATATTACATTATATAATTAAAAATAGATTTGATGTGAAACCCCCGAACATGCATGAAATGCATCAATGATAGTAAAAGATAAAAAAAATCATACCTCTGATGTTTCTGTAACTCGATGCCATGTATTATGATAAAATTACCAAAATAATATTTTATTGTTAAGTTAAAATAATTTTTGGAATAACTAATGAAAAGTAATGATACTTAAATTTAATTCAAAAATATTTAATGAGGATTAACTTTAAGTGACTCGAATCTATGGAATTACTAAATAATAACTAAAAGAATCTTACCAAAAAATTTTGATCACAAAAATTAACTTTTAGGTCAACAAAATTTTGACCAATTTTCTTTCTTTCTTTTCTCTTTGTCCATTCCTTTCTTCCTCCCTCTCTATCTTTTTCCTTCTTTGTCGTGCCGTTTGAGGGCCCTAGTCTTGGCTATTTATATCCGAAGCCTTGCCTTCCAATAACATAATTGATGCCATTTTGCTTGCCTCACATGGTGCATCTCATGGACAAATGTATATTTCTTTGCTATTTTTTTTTTTTTTT